>WSYH01011242.1:0-21231 GCA_036426205.1 Ascaphus truei
TAGGCATATTACTTCAATTTGGTTTTCAATAAGAAAACATAACTTTATAAGCCCTTTTGTAATAATATTGTATATAATCTTTTTGTACTTCAGTACTTTATATACTCCTTTTGCTATCCTGTACTGCTTTCAGGACACCTCAGAAGTTCTAGAGTCCTTCAGTATTCATCTTTTGTTTCTAAGGGGAACAGAGACATACCATGGTATTTCACATACAAAACTTTAATGGCCGATGCCATGTAGTAATCTAGATACTTATTCAATATTGTGGTAAAACCTTAGATTACTAGTACATTCATGCCAATCATTTCCCTTAGAAAATTAAAATCTTGGACATCCTTAAAAAAGGTATTCTGTTGTTGTCCGATCAGCAAGATGCATTAGTGCAGCACTTACTGTATGTGTGTATCACCTCAGCTTGGCTGTTGCCATGAGCTAAAGATAGAGTTCCTGTAGGTTAGCATCCAGGAAATTAGCAACTGATCCAGACTCTAGTGCAGTGACACTTTGATGTGTTTCCTTTGTACTAATTGCATTTTTGGAGGATCCTCAAATCCATTAATGATGTCATTATTGGTGTCTGGTTCTTATTCAGTAAAATTAATCTCTTTTCAGATTTGCTGAACTCAAAGAAAAACTGTTATATTGACTGTCATTTGTAGAGCACGTGAAATAAAATCCATGAATTCAAGAAATATGTTAATAGTTGCCACAATAATCCTTCTAAGCACATACTGACTTAGTAATAGTGTATATTATCACTTATTAATAAGTGATAAAACAAAATTGTATTTTTCTTGATATGCACATTTTGGCATTCACAAAGAGAATAGTTGACATATAGAATAATTCACATGCTTTATTCACTTCACTTATTGAAAGTTAGAGCTACTGTACATTGGTGTTCTGTAGCTTGCATTGTTAAAGTACAGATAACTGTGTTTCATATGTTTTGTATTTCTAGGTGTGTTGATGGAAGCACATTGCTACATGTTGCTGCCTACTTTGGGGAATACAGTGTTATTGAGGTTGGTGATAGTCATTTCTAATCTACGCTTCTCTAAACTTTGTAATGTCTTCACTCATTGAGACAGAATAAGCTTTCCAGGTGAGAATGAGTAATTTTGTCTTGTTGATATACTGTACCACATGTTTTTACTTTTATGGTTTGCAACTCAGCTCTATACCCAGAATTGTACATAGCCACGGTGAACACATAAGCAGCGTAAAAAGATTTAATGTGTGTATTCAAGGGCTACTGTATGTGGCTACACTAACATTGGTAGGACAGATTTTTTTTTAAAGTATTTGAATTTATGTTGCTGCTAGCAAATTTGGCTTCCCACCTGCTGTCAATGAGGCATTGCTTAAGTAATCACACTACAGTATATTAGCTTGAGGAATTTGTGAATGTAGATATTACAGGATGTATGTACAGTATATATCTTTTTTATATATATACAGATGTAAGCAACAAACAAGGAGGAAGGAGAGAGCGCTGCAAAAAGAGAGCAAATTGAGACTAAGGATAAAAAAAAATGAAAAATAATTTATTGAGGCATCAAGCTGACAAGAAGGTTTAAAACCGAACCTCTGATGCGTTTTATGTTGCCCATCATTGCCATTGTGGTAATCCTTGCCCCCATGGTGGGACAATCAATGGGTTTATTGGCTAATGTTTGTTTTTATTTAATTGAAAGGGGATGTATTTTACTTTGTGGATTTTTTTTGTTATGTTGCACATTCATTGCCATTGTGGTAATCCTTGCTCTCATTGTGGACATAGGTTACCACAGTGACAATCAATGAGTAGAGGGGGTGGGCGAAGGGTGTAGTTTCCTGGGCAGGGTGGTTAGGCCTGCCAGGTGGGTAGCATGAGGGGGAGTTAACCCCTTAATTACTTTAGTGTTTAATAACCGCTAAGGTTAATAAGGGTTTACAAGCCAGTAGTTCATTTTTTTACATTTTACTGTCGCTGCCATGGAGGAGAAAGATGAGGCAGACCAGAAGGACGTGAATGGCCTTCATCCTGGCAGGGGTAAGTACAACTTTTAATTACTATATGCTGGCTGCTAATGTTTTATTTTTTTGACTTTTGTCCATTACTGTATGTGTTTGGGGAGGAGACTAGAGGGGGTAGTAGGGTGCCCATTGATTGCCAATGTGGTTATTTGTTCCCCTGTTGAGGGCATAGGTAACCACAGTGGCAATCTATGGGTTTATTGCCTACTGATTATTTGAATGTACTGTACAGCATTGCAATGTCAATGTAATTGTAATTTTGTTTTGTTTTTTTGCTGCTGCTGCTGCTGCTGCTGCTGCAGAAATGGGCAAAAGCACTATTAGCCATTTGGCTACTAGTTACATAGTTACATAGTAGAATGAGGTTTAAAAAAGACATAGGTCCATCAAGTTCAACCTACGCTAAATTTAGACAACAAATACTTTATCCTATATCTTCATTACCTTACTAGTGCTTTTGCCCATTTGTGTGTGTGGTGATGGGGTAGAGGGGGTGAGGGATGGGTTAGTTTCTCTGGGGTGGATGGTTAGACCTCCCAGGTGGGTAGTGGGAGGGGTTAACCTCTTAATTACCATAGTGGTTATAACCACTAAGGTAATAAGGGGGATTAACCCATCCCGCAACCCTATCCGGGAGGCCTAAACACTGTCCCCAGGGCAACTACAGCACACCCTTCACCCATCCCATTAAAATACCAGTAACACCTTAATTACCTTAGCGGTAGTAGCCAGTAATTTAATTAAAGGGTTACTGGTGTTTTAATGGTTTGGCATCGACCCTTACATGTTAGTGAAGAGGAGGAGGATGGCACTCATCCTGGCAGGGGTAGGTAAAACATATATTCATTTAATTTGTACTGTATTTTACTGTATACTGTATTTGTATTTGTATTACTGTATTTGGATGTGCAAAAGTGGTAGTAGCCATATTTGTCTACTAGGGAATTTGCCCATTCCTTTTGTGGGGAGGGGTGAGGTTATTGAGGGTAGATGGGGTGGGTGAAGGGGATAGTTGCCCTGGGGTGGTTAGGCATTTTGGGTGGGTAGTCTGACAACTGGGACAACTACCCCCTTCACGCACCCCCTCTAACCCCAACAAACCAGGTAAGGCAATGCAGCTGTAAGTTTCATTCTCCCGCATCACATGACATTTAAAAATGCAGGAGATACCGGCACCCATACTTGGGCCTGCATCTCGGGAAGCATGGGGTCCCCGTGGCTGAAATTAATGTGGTTCATCTCTGGAGACCCCCTGCTTTAATCCTATGTTATTAAAAAATAAATAAAAGCAGTGCAATTGCCTGTTAGAGATGTGTAGGGGAGACACTGATTCTGTCTTCTCTCTCTGCGCAGCTCTTCCAGACTAATGCAACCGGTAGGATTAACACAGTGGAATTCTAATTCAGAAGCAAGGACCCCGCTGTGTTCTTCCTGATGGGCAATTCCCCCCTGCACTGCACTTTGCAGTGAACATGGTCCGTGGTTCACCAGCACATGTGCTGGGGCCGGTTGTAGATGAAGCTGGCTGCATCTGTATAGGTGATATTTAAAACCAGAGAAAAATCTAGCAATGGAAATACTGAAGGAACCGTTAGAAAGATAAGAGGAGAACCAGAAGAGGGCTTTGTTGCAGATATTAAGGAAGTGAAGAATTTGCAGGAGCAGAGGGTGGTCAACCATGTCAAAAACAGAAGAGAGGTCAACCAAAATTGAAGGGAGTATAAACCTTGAGTTTCGGCAATGTTTATATCATTAGCTGCTGTGGTGAAGGCAGTTTCTGTAGAATGAGTCGTTTTGAAGCCAGATTGCAATGGGTTTTTGTAACGCTCGTGCTACCCACAAACAAGGCAGGACCCCGGCACTGAGGTGGAACGGTACAAAACCACGCACCCACAGCAGCGGAAGCGTGCCTGGAAGGCGGATTGTCTAGCATTGCCGGGTCTGAGTTGGAGAGAGAGGGTTAATCGATATACTCGCCGGGTCCTGGGGTTGGAGATGGTAGAATCATAGAAGTCCGTTTAGCCATGGTCTGGGAGTGTAGATAGGAGAATGGCCCAATTCCATGTAGCCGTGATCAAGGGTTGGAGAAGTTTCCGTAGTCGAGGGTAAGCCAAGGTCAATATTCAGAGGGGGTTCCTTTCCAAGCAGGGTCAGTACACAAGAGGTTAAACTGCAAGACAAGACAGGATCAACGCAAGGCACAACTGTGGAAAGCAACAAGGCTACAAGAGGGTGCACCGCGCGCGAGGTAGGCGTGGTGCGTCAGAGGAGGCGGAGCCTCCATGACAGAGGCAGAAGAGGAGCGGGTGCGCGCATGCTCTGTAATTGGAGTGGGGGTGCACGCACGGGTGGAGAGGGGAGAGCGGAGGCAGCAGCAGCTACGTTACTATTGCCAGGTAAGGAGGGAACACGCCGCAAGGGACATGTTCCCTGATTCCTTACAGTACCCCCCTTGAGGATCAGACTCAGGACGATCTTCCCAAAGCTTGTGTGGGAACTTGTTGTGAAACCGCCTGAGTAAGCCTGGAGCATGGATCTGTTGAAGTGGCATCCAGGAGCATTCCTCTGGTTCGAAACCTTTCCAGTGCAGCAGGACTGGACCTTCCCTCTGGAGTGTCTGGAGTCGATAATAGATTGTATTTCGAACTCCTGTTGACCCTGAACCATGACCGGAGGTGGTCTGTGGGAGCGATCAGGGAATTGGGAGCTCTGGATTACTAGCTTCAATAAGGACACGTGGAAGACTGCCGGGATTCTCATCGATGGAGGTAATTGAAGGTGATAGGCCACAGGGTTAACTTGTTCGATGATTGTAAAGGGACCCAGGAATCTTGGGGACAGATGGTGGGAGTCTTCAATCTTATGTTCCTTGAAGATAGCCACACCTTGTCTCCTGGCCTATATTTGGGCGCCTTTTGGTGATGCCGGTCCGCCTGTTTCTTCTGTCTGAGAACAGCCTCTTGTAGAGTCCTTTGGATTCTCTTCCAGGAGTTTTGAAAACAATTTACCCTGGAATCTGCTGTCGGGACTCCGGAGGGGCTAGCAGAAATAGGGAGGCGGGCTGGGTGAAAACCGTAGTTTATAAAGAAGGGTGACGCCTGGGTGGACTCGTTCCGAAGTGAATTGTGAGCGAATTCGGCCCATGGGAGTAGTTCGGTCCAATTATCTTGTGCGTCGGAGATGAAACATCGGAGGTATTGCTCAAGAGATTGATTTGTTCTCTCCATCTAGTAAACTGGCTGAGCTGAGGGGATTAACGCAGCAGGAGTTTCTGCTTCATAATGGGACTCCTGCTGCATTAATCCTACTGGGCCACCACTAGTCTAATAGCTACACAGAGAGATCAGAGAGAAGCAGTCACTCTTTCTGTCTCCCCGCACAGCTCTTACAGCAGATTGCGCTATTTTTCTGCGTGGAGACACCGAGGGGCTGCTTCTCTCTGTGCAGATTAACACTGCAGGAGTTCTAATCAGAAGCAGGGAACCCTGCTGTGTTAATCCTTATGGGAAATTCCCTTTGCGCTGAGCCGTGATTGTGCTTGGGCCACAGTCCGCTTATTCCAAGTGACGCACGGAGGAACTTGTATCGCACCACATCTGCATTTGTGTTATTTCTTATCCACACTCCTCACAGTTGGGAGATGAAAACTGTTTTGGTTACTTCCTCTGTTTCATTTTCAGACACTTTTGCAGTTACAGCTTGATGTAGATATATTGGACTACAGAGGAGCCACACCTTTGCAACGATCTAGAGATGTGAAAACAATGCAGGTACTTCATCCCTTTAATATAAAGATAAACAGCCTAAACAAGCAAATAAACTAAGAGAAAGTAAAAATAACGATAGATTTTGCAACACACAATATATATTTGTTGACCTTTGCCTTTGAGAGCAAATGTCCCTAAAGAACCAGAGGAGCCAGACACAAATAACTCAGTGATTGAAAAATAACGGGGCCTTTTAATTAAAGTGGGCTAGTGCCAATTTAGCAATACCGCACGAAAAGTACTATTGACTTAAATAGCACTTTCCATGTGTCTTAGTGCTGAATTGGCACTATCACGCTTTGTTGGGTAAACCCCAATGACCACTTTTAATTCATATCAGATTTTTTAAGTGGAAGTTTTTGTGAGAAGAATGTATGAGTGATGGTTTTGGGAGTGCTGGGAGTAGACGCTGGTACATAACATGTCAAAAGAAAAATGTGACAAGTTTCCAGGAAAGTTAACACAACTAATTGCCATTCTCATACAGTTATGGTCTTTATTTTTATGTAGACTGTATAATGTACATTAAACTGTATCGTTTTTAAAGAGCAGCTATAGGACCATGAGCAAGTAGACTCACTACTGCTGATGATTGTCTTTCTTCATTACAGCTGCAACATCACATTATTACACGGTGTTAGCAACTAAGGAGAATTTGTGTCACATAGTTATAATAAACTAGGTCATATTGTTGTCCTCAAGGCCAGTTCTCTTGTATCACTGTGATATTCATGTACATTTATTCATTGTCCAGAGCTTTACCAATATATATTAAAGTTACACTCAAAAAGATTTATAAGAATAATACATAGGAAATTTAAATCCTAATTTGCACTATTATGTTTAATTTTAATCCCATCATTTTTATCCAACGCTTGCTTCTTTGTGTTGTAATGCATTCTTAACACATTCAGTGCAGATACATCAGGGGCAAAAAGCCCAACATTATTTTACTTTTTCAATGAGACCTGTATAGAATAGTCCCTTAAAGTTAAACGTCTCCTGAAGGAGGAGGAGAGAATAATGTCTATTGGGGCCTGATTCTGTTAGCACCAAAGCAAACTCTCATTCAAGTCAATTAGAGTTTTCGCCCGGTCATGGTCAACTGAGCACTTTGAAACTTACAGAAGCTACAGTAACCTTTAGAGAGTCACTTATCAGGCTCTCCTGATAAAGGCAAACTTGGTTTAAAACGTACTAGATTTATTAAACAAGAAAACCCCATTGGTTTCAAATTTAATGTTTTCCCTTAATAAATCTAGTGCAGTTTTTGTCACAGCTGTGGACCCAGGATACTTTGATAAGTAGACCTCTTGGAGTCCACAATTCAATTACATTGTTGAGGTATAATGTATAGATATATACAGTAAAGAACTGTCCGCTCAACCCTAATACCTAAATATTAATGGTAGAAGGTGGTGCATGGGAGACAAATAGTATACAGCAAAGTAATTGGTCTCTTAGTATAATGTATAGAGTAGGAGTGGCCAACTCCAGTCCTCAAGGGCCAACAATGGGTGAGGTTTGCAGGATATCTCCAGTTCAACACAGGTTGCTCAGTTAAAGACTGAGTCACTGATTGAGTCACCTGTGCTGAAGCAGGGATATCCTGCAAACTTGACCAGTTGGTGGCCCTTGAGGACTGGATTTGGCCACTCCTGGTATAGGGCTTCTGCAAAGTAAATGACTGTAAAGCAGATTATACTTTTGTTTCACTGCATACTGGTATAGCAATAACTCTACCCCGAATACACGTATCTGTCACTGTGACAATGTAACAGACTGCAGCATTGTCTTTCCTAAAATTGTTTGCAATTATAATATTTACATAATTATAACTGCTGCACTACGGGAAACCAATCAACGTCTCCATATATTTCATTACAAACTTGGAAGGTTTTTGATGTGTTGCTACACAGATGCAGTGAAATGTTTGCAAGTTTCCCAAATGTAAAATCTGCAGCTATAATTTTAGCGGTAATAAATGAACAATTCCTCCCAAATACAAACATCTTTAGAAAATGATAATAGTTGGACAATGAATAAATGTCTATACAGTTTAATGCTATGACAAAAAGAAAAGAGGTTGGGGCGCTCCCTATTTGTATAGGCTTGTGATGTTGCCTGTGTGGTAGTGTGTAACCAAAGAAAAGGGTAGTGTATACTTGCCCTTGTTGTTTTCTGCAGCTGGACCAGTAGAGAAGATAAAGCCCGGGATCTTCTTGTAGTTGCAGTGGAGGTGGAGGGTTGGTCAGCGCACGGGATTTTGCTCGAACGTAGAGATAAGATGATAGGAAGATATGGAACACGGTATTAGTGTTTTAGTAATCGAACGGTACAATACAGCCAAAAGAACTTTGGAATTAAAAATGTATGAAAAATATATTTTTAAAAAAGCTTAAAACTATTTGGAATTAAAGAACCTTGGTAATTAAAAGTAAAAATATATAAATGTATAAATATCTAAAAATAGATTAGAAAATCGCTTAATAAAATCCTTAAAGTAAATTTAAATGGGAATTGTGTGTTTTTTTTTTTTTTTTGTGAACAGAAGCAGAATATGTGCAATGTGGATGACTAACAGGGTGTGTTTATATAGCCTGTTGTTGGTCTGAGGTAAAAAGGGGATAATGGGGCTGGTTAGCAGAGTTTAATGTGCAGTCTTTCCTTCACGGAATGCTGCTAAAAACAATAACTTTCTCACCTCCTAGTGGGGCAGTACGTGAGTTGCTTCTCTCCCGGGGGCCCAATAGGAAGAAAAGGGCCGAACTCGGTGAGTGAGCAAATAAATTTATTAGATACAGAAAACAAAGTCAAAATAACACTCACGTACAGCTTTAAAACAGCCCAGCATCACCTGATCGTCCAGTGATATTCCTCTCCCACCAGTACAGCTCCCGTGGTCGCGTCCGACGGCGGGACCGGAAGAGGAGGTCTCACCGATGTCAGCAGCTGGCGGGTCCTTCAATCAATGGGCTCCGGCAGGAACAACTAGTTTCGCAATAATGCTTCGTCAGGTTCCTGCCGGATGCCTGTGCCTTCCCTCTTTGTAGGCAAATACCTAATTGATGATTGGATTGGTCTCAATTGGTATTGGTGCAATTAAATATAAAATGTAGAAACGACCTTTATTGAGGGTTGGGTGTTGACTAATGCCCAATAATATGAAAGACCAATAATGCTAAACTCTAAATACATACATAAATATGTTTGCAAGTAGTGACAATGTTATACACAGTAATAATCATGCACACAGAATCTCATCATTCTATGAGACCTTCCCTCGCTCGAGTGTAGGCAATTAGTAATTTGGTGCAATCTACAGACATCTTTAAACAAATCTCTTAAATGGTAGCAGGTGCAGCACAATGCATTGTGAAGTAAACCTCTAAGTAATTCCTTCACAAATTAATTTCATACCTAAAGTGGCCCTTGCACGTAGAACTTCTGTGATGTGGGACATTTAAACTAAAAGCAAAAAAGCCAATGCTCAGATGGATGGATTTTAAGTAATATATAAAAAATTTAAAATAATAAAATTAGAATATAAAATGTATTGTAATAAAAAATTGTATAGAATGAATGTATGTGTAATTGGGGCTACCATATGGTATCGCTTATATTGTTTAGACTATCTGTCCTGAAAAAATATATATTATATTGGGTGTATTACCCAGGTTTAGGTGATATATGTTAAAAAGTACCCGTGTGTGTCTTACTCCCCTTTTGCGGTTAGTTTGGAGAATGTCAATGGTGACCGGAATAGAATTGGAATAGAAATTATTCCTACAATATGATAGTTCAGTATTCAAACATAATGGTCAGTAATTAATGATGTATGGAACTTGGATGTATTTTCAGTATGTTCATTGGGGATTTGACCCCCACGATCATATAGGCCTTGCTTAAAAGCAGAGTGATAAGTTGGCTGTGTATCAAGGCAGATGGACCTCATGTACTTGTTTGCACATATGCGATCAGAGAGAGTACAGAATTCTGAATGAGAATAACAAATGTGGGTAAAGAGTATTGGTGTGTTACCCAGTCTTAGGTGAAATGTTAAAAAGTATTAAAAGTATCCTTGTATATGTCTTGCCTCCCCCTTTTGGTAGTTTTAGGGAATGTTGTGGTGTCTGGAATTGGATTTGGGGTAAAAAAAAAAAAAAAAAAAAAAAAATAATTCCTTTTATATATGTTAGTTCAAAATAATAGTAATTCAAATTATGCTCATACTTTGAGAAATGTGGGGTACTCGAATTCTTAGTGTGTGTTTTCTAGTATTTCATTGGGATTTGTCCCCACAATCATATTGGCCCTCACTCAAAAGCAGTGTGATAAGTTAACTGTGCTACGCAGAGGCAGATAGATTTCATATACTCGTTGGTGCATATTGTGAACATAGAGAACATAAACATAGAATTTCAAAATAATATCAATTGTGTAGCGGTTAAGCGAATGTAAGTGAATCATTCAATTGCGAAGTTACTGGTTCCAAATTCGGGAGGGGGTTGGGAAAAAAGAAGAAGGGAGAGAAAGAGAAGAAACGTGATTAGTGTGTTAATATACATTTTCATTCAAGAAAGCCCCGATGTCGATGTCAATGTTAAGTCCCTTGGGGTGCTAGCGTCTTTAGTTTTATAAATCCATAGTGTCTCCTTTCTTGCTAGTTTTGTAAGTCTATCTCCCCCTCTCCAAAGGGGGGAATCTGTTCTATGGCTCTATATGTCAAGCCTGGGGGTCCCCCTGATGCTGTAGTGAAAAATTTTTGACACGCTGTGGGTCATAAACCTGTCGTCGGATTTTACCAAATTGTTCCAATATACGAACCCTCAGTGGCGGCTGGTACGGCCGACATACTGTAGTCCACAGGGGCAGCTTAGTAATAGACCCGTAGTCACTCTTGCAATTGATAAGTGCTTGGTTTTAAATTGTTCGCCTGTTACATGTGATGAAAGTCTATTTTGTCTGTTTGACCCTTGTTTGCAAGCTTTGCAAGTACTCGCACTTATAAAAACTTTGGCTGTTGATGCAATTCTCGTCCCTTTTGGAGTTATCCAGTTCTAAATAGGCTGGGTGCTATTTATTCTTTATATTATCTGCTTTTTTAAAAGATGACCTTGGGTCTTTCTGGGAGGTATTTCTCAAGGGTGTCATCTCCTTGTAGAAGGTGCCAGTGTTTATTAAGAATTTGTGTGTATTTTGCCTGAATCCTGGCTGTATTAGTGAGTTAAAAATGCGACGTTAAATTTTCTGTCGTTTTTTTTTTGTGTTGTTTTAGGATATCTCGTCGTTGTAGGAGACCTGTCTTCTTAATGGATTCATCTAGTGAGTTTTTGTTGAATCCTTGTTATAAACCGATTTTTAAAATGTCGCTTGTTCTTTAAAAGTGTTACCGTCGCTGCAATTCCGCCTGATACGCGGAATTGGCCTGGGGGTATGTTAGATGCCACTTTTTTGTGGTGCAGCTTGTTCTCTCAGTAGGTAGTTGTTGCAGTCTAACTTTCTTGAAAAATGTTTTGGTTCTGAGAGAACTGTTCTCGACATAGATGGTTAGATCTAAAAAATCTACAGAGATGGGGTTTGTTGCAGGCCGTGAATTTTATTGATTTCGTTGTCATTGATATATTCTAAGAACCGTTTTAGATCCTCCTCGCTACCTTTCCAGATGAAGAATATCATCTATATATCTCCGCCAAAGCGCCAGATCTGCGCTAAATTCATGTATTATACCAGATTTTTGTCCTGTTCCCAGGCGTCCATAAAAATTGGCGTAGCTGGTGCAAATTTCTGCCCATTGCGGTGCCGCATTTTGTAGGTAGTACTTTCCCCATCAAAGTTAAAAAGGTTATTTTTTAAAATAAGTTAATACCTCTCTAGAAAAAGATTTCTGTTCTATAAGAACGTTTGGGTCTATTGCTTAATGTCCTATCAATGGCTGAAATACCATCCTCGTGGTTATGGATGTGTATTGATGTTACATCACATGTGCATAGTATAAATCTGGGCTCCATGCTGTTTGTTCTATCAGATATTGTTGATGTGTGTGGTGTCTCTGAGGTATGATTTCATCCCCACGACGTAGGTTGTAGGGAAATGTCTATATATTCTGACAGTCGTGAGGTGAGAGAGCCTATACCACCGAAATGATCGGTCTTTTCCTGTGGTCTATCAGACTTTTATGTATTTTGGGAAGGAAATAGAAAATCGGCATCACGGGGAATTTGACATTCAAGTATTCATATTCCTTGGTGTTTATTACCCCTATTTCTTTACCCTTGTCTAGGTTTTTTGAATATTCTGTACAGAAATTCTTATGGGATTTATTCTTAGACTCTCATATGTAATAGCATCTGAGAGGATCCTGTCTCGCTTCTTTTTATAGTTGGTAGTATCCATGATAACTAACGCCCCGCCCCCCCTTTGATCTGCTTGTTTGATGGTTTTGTTTATCGTCTCAAGTTTTTTGAGCGCAGTCTTTTCTTAAGTGTTAGATTATGTTTTATTTTACTTCTTTTGTTATGGGTTATTTTTCGAAGTCTTCTTCTATTTTCTGGTGAAATGTCTCGATATATGGCTCTTAGCCCAGCTTGGATAGAATTTAGATTTTTCTTTTGAGAGTTGTGTGTTTGATGTGTTTTTCATCTTATTGTTGTAGGTGTGCTGTTATACTTGTGATTTCCCTACTTTGTGCGTCTTTGGATAGGAAGAATTTTTTAGGGTCAGTTGTCTTATAAATTTATGTGCGTCTATGTATAGATTGAAACCGCTGGTCTAAAGCGGCTGGAGCGAAGTTAAGGCCCCTTTTGATGAGGCTACATTCATCAGCATTCATAGACTTTTATTACTAAGATTGAAGATGTTACTGGTTTCTATTGTGTTGCTGGCCTTTTTCTGCTGATTTCTTCCTCCCCCTTTCTTGGTCTTTTTTTGGCCCTTGTGTTCGGGAGTCTTGTTCCCTCTGTCCTTCTAAGAGTGTGTATCTGTTCTGTGTCGTTAAGGGGGGGCTTTCCTCACTGGGCGCCTTCCTAAAAAGAGCGCAGAATGTCTCGTGTGTCTAGTGGTGACCTACAGATCTCTTTCTTGGGCTACGTTCCCTTTCATATCTATTTTCTCTCTTGTTCTAGCGGAGATCTTATACCCCAAATCCAATTCCAGACACCACCAACATTCCCTAAAACTACCAACAAGGGGGAGGCAAGACATATACAAGGATACTTTTTAATACTTTTTAACATTTCACCTAAGACTGGGTAACACACCAATACTCTTACACCCACATTTGTTATTCTCATTGCAGAATTCTGTACTCTCTCTGATCGCATATGTGCAAACAAGTACATGAGGTCCATCTGCCTCTGTATAGCACAGCCAACTTATCACTCTGCTTTTAAGCAAGGCCTAATATGATCGTGGGGTCAAATCCCCAATGAACCTACTGAAATACATCCAAGTTCCATACATCTTAAATTACGGACCATTATGTTTGAATCACTGAACTATCATATTTGTAGGAATAATTCTATTCCAATTCTATTCCGGTCACCATTGACATTCCCAAACTAACCGCAAGGGGGAGTCAAGACACACAGGGGTACTTTTTAACATTATCACCTAAACCTGGGTAATACACACATATAATATATATTTTTTTTCAGGACAGATAGTCTAAACATATAAGCGATACCATATGGTAGCCCCATTACACATACTTCATCTATAAATTTTTATTTACAATCATTTTTATATTCTAATTTTATTATTTTAAATTTTTTATATATTACTAAAATCCATCCATCTGAGCATTGGCTTTTTCTTTTAGTTTAAATGTCCCACATCACAGAAGTTCTACTGCAAGGGCCACTTTAGGTATGAAATTAATTTGCTGAAGGAATTACTTAGAGGTTTACTTCACAATGCATTGTGCTGCACCTGCTACCAATTTTAAGAGATTTGTTTAAAGATTTCTGTAGATTCCACAATTACTAATTGCCTCACCTCGAGCGAGGGAAGGTCTCATAGAACTGATAGAGATCATGTGTGCATGATTATCTACTGTGTATAACATTGTCACTACTTGCAACATATTTATGTATGTATTTAGATTTTAGCATTATTGGTCTTTCATATTATTGGGCATTAGTCTAACACCCAACCCTCAATAAAGGTCGTTTCTACATTTTATTATTTAATTGCACCAATACCAATTGATGACCAATCCAATCATCAATTAGGTTTTTGCCTACAAAGAGGGAAGGCACAGGCATCCGGCAGGAACCTGACGAAGCATTATTGCGAAACTAGTTGTTCCCTGCCGGAGCCCATTGATTGAGGACCCCCAGCCTGCTGACATCCGGTGAACCTCCTCTTCCGGTCCCGCCGTCGGACGCGACCACGGGAGCTGTACTGGTGAGAGGAATATCACTGGACGATCAGGCTGATGCTGGGCTGTTTTAAAGCTGTACCGTGAGTGTTATTTTGACTTTGTTTTCTGTATCTAATAATTTTATTTTTCTCACCTCACCGAGTTCGGCCCTTTTCTTCCTATTTGGGCCCCCGGAGAGAAGCAACTCACGTACTGCCCCCACTAGGAGGGTGAGAAAGTTATTGTTTTTAGCAGCATTCCGAAGGAAAGACTGCACATTAAACTCGCTAACTGCTGCAACCAGCCCCATTATCCCTTTTTTACCTCAGACCAACAACAGGCTATATAAACACACCCTGTTTAGTCATCCACATATAGCACATATTCTGCTTCTGTTCACAAAAATAAAAAAAACACACAATTCCATTTAAATTTTATTTAGGATTTTATTTAAGGATTTTCTAATCTATTTTTAGATATTTATACATTTATATATTTTTAGTTTAATGCTATGCCAGATTTATTTGTAACTAGAGAATGATGCTGGTGTTTAGTGATTTTGCAAAGCACCAGCTCAATTGAATCATCATATTTGTGCATGTGAATGTTTCCTGTTCACTACCATATGTGTTTTGTTGTCAAATAAATGTTTCAATCCTTTTCAAATGTGAGAAACTTTTAGAAAAAAATTTGAGCTCTTTAAAACGCCAGTGCTACTTGGCAACACAAAGTAATAGTTGTTAAAAGAAAGCACTCGGTAAGATAACGCCTTCTCTGCCCACAAAAAAAGTTAACAACTACAATAAGCAGTATCACTCATGCTGAAGCGAGGAACAATGCTGCAGCAGCTCCTGGTTGTTGAGATCAGGACTAAGCCAGAAAATGATGGTGGTCATTATTATTTTTTTATATATAGTATGGCTGATTACGATTACCAAGGTGTTCTTAAATCGATATAGAACAAAAACATTGAGATATGGATCAATTGCTGGGATTTACTGTGCTTGGATAAGTAGTATCAGAGCTTGATCTGGCGCTAACTGTAATTGAGTTGTGACTGGGTGGGCTGGCCTGGGGGGCAGGAGGGCAATTGCCCCCCAGGCCGGTCTGATTTGAAAGATTAGGGCTGGCAGCGCCAAGGAAGATAGGAAACTGCAGTTACCGATCAGGCCATAGAGGGAGCTTGTGAGCAGCCAAGTGGCTGCCTGGTATTTGGGCCGGTAGGGTATTTTTGCCCCCAAGTTAAAAATCTGCCAGCCTGGCTCTGTAAAATGTGTACTGCTGCGGCCGAGTTTATTCGAGCATTTGCCCGTTCTCGGCCGCAGCAGTAAACTGGCGCGCGTCGGAGGGTGCCGGGCGCGCGCCGAAGCAGCGGAAGAGCGCCCTCCGATCGGGGCGCTCTCCCTCCCGCTGCCGGGTCCGCCGGGTCCCCCGGAACCCCCTGCCGCCGTCCCCCACATCGCGGGACACCAGGGCTCCCTCGGGGAGCCCTGGACGCGCGTGCAGGGGGCGCAGGCTCCCGATGACGCGTGACCGCGCGTCGGTGACGCGCGGCACCCCGAGGGGCGGCCACTAGCAAGCCGGGAAATCTCCCGGCTTGCGGAACCGGCCACACTTTAATAAAGTGTGTCGGTAGTGTATGTTTCAGAGCTTGGTGAATCCATCTCCCAAACAATGTTTTTCATATATATATATATATATATATATATATATATATATATGAGAAAAATAAGTAGCGCCACCAGTGAACTAGTGAATGATAAATTAATATATATATATAATCAATTATGTAATGGTGAAGTAGTCCCAAAAAAGAAAAACTTATATAAACAGTGAAAAACAAAGTATATTATACTCTAATTACATGTGACAAAATGGTGCTATATAAAAAAAATGAAATAAATATGTTGAACCCAAAAATACATGTAAAAGAAAGTCCAAACCCTAAATAAAGTCCTGATGAATAAATCAAAAAGTACACAGTCCAGAGGTCCAAGGCTGCTCTCAGATGGAAAAACCACCTCCAATGGGAATTCTATAGAAACGAAAAGAAAACAGAGAGCGCACGCCCCATAGTGTAATCTAGTACATTTAATAACAAATAGGGAATTGGAGAGGGATTAAAAACACTCACAAAGTGAATATAAAAAACACGCAATTTGTGATAATAATCAGCACCACGAGGCAAACACCGTCCAGGGTCACGTAGACAGTCCAAGGATTAACCACCGGTTACCAGGAACAGTTCATCCCCCATAGGTTGCCGCAGAAGATGTTCCATGAATCCACTTTCAATAAGCAAACGAGCTGGCCTCAGTAATACAACATGCGCGCTTCAGCCGTAAAGCGCGCCCGTGCGTAGTGACGTAATGTCGTAATGTCCCTATATTATATACTATATATTTATATTTAAATACCCCATTGAAAAACAAAATAATTTTCTCCTCCTTGTTTTTAATATACTATTAAGTATCAAAATATTTGTGAATCATGCACAAGTGAACAAAAAATATATATTTTAATGAAAACATACATTTTTTCCTATTAATTTTCCAGTTGTTACTAAACCATGGTGCTGATATAAACTGGAGGGATGACGATGGCAATACTGCTCTTCATATGGTTTGCTATGGTGAGCCGGGAATGTCGGCCAGAATGGACTGTTTTCAGCTTTTGGTAATTACTTGTAAATGGAAACAAAAAAAAAATGCGTGAACACTAGCAGAATTTATTGGAGTATATAATGCTAAAATTATTTGACTTTATTACTCTAACATACCATTATATTTCTGTAGCAGACTAAAAATAATACCGGAATAATGCTTTATTTTTTACTTTTAATTGTGTATTTACATCCCATATGTACATTCTAAAACAGGCAATCTTTTCTGCTTCTCACAAACCATGAAATCTAGGAAAATCTGATGCTTGGTGTGATACGTTGATGTATTTAAAATAACTCCTTGCATCATTTTAATGCTGCAGGGAATTGATCTATCAAACGGCACAACTGGGCAAACCCAAGGCAAATCATTGTCTCCAGATTTATCAAACAAAACAATCCTATTAATATGAATGTACATTTTTTCTTTGCTAAATCTGGTAAATCTGTTTGTTTGCTCCAGGATGGCTGCCTGTAAACTTTAATACAGTGCTTGGACAGTATGTATGTATATCTTTATTTATATAGCGCCATCAGTGTACATAGCACTTCACAGTAGTAATATACATGGCATAATAATATACAGTAACACATAATGGGAACAAGGGCTTTAAGACATAAAATTAACAGTAGGAAAGGGAATCCCTGCCCGAAGAGCTTCCAATCGAAGTGGTAATTGGGGAGAATTTACAGAGACATTAGGAGGGTGTTCTTGTAAGTGCGTCTGCAAGGGGTCAAGGTTAGTGCATATGAGATGCAAACTCAAAGTGTCTTGGTGCACAGTCCTCCGTGTGCTTGTTACGAGGAAATCATGCTGACAATAATTTGGACATCAGCAAGTTAGCCAATATGACATAATTTGTTAAATCAATTAAAGTATATAGAGGTACACATATTAATTATAGAGTGCTGACATTAGTTGCTCTTAATCTAGTATTGCAAATCAGTATATTGTCTAAACTTAGAATGTAACAAAGTTGCCACTTCACTTTGCTGCAAGAACAGGATCTACTATGGTTCTTTCCCCTTATACAGAGGTAAAAGGGAAGGGTTCACAGTGTAGTTTAGGACCTGCATTATTGGTTATACCTTGACGTGGTATGCAGGCTTATGACGCTTTGGCCAAAGGGTTTAACCAAATAACCAAGTAATTATTATTATTATTATTGAAGTATTTAAAATTTATACTTATTACCATATATGTTTATTCATGACGTGGTGGGTGTAGGAGTTTGAGCTAGCTGGGAATGTGTGTGTGAATAATTAGAGATGTATGAAACTTTCACACAAGTTCACAAAATTGGTGAATTTTGGACTTTTTTGTTGTGAACATTATCAAAAATTCACCAAACTTTATTATTCTTTATTAACGATATTAATTTTTTTTTTTTTTGTAACTTAAATTTTATTGCATTTTTCCAAACAAGTGATACAGAATACAGTATACATTACATTCATTTTTAGTGTTAATCTCCGCTATAGACAGTACCGTATGTCAGCTTGTGAGACATATCCCGGTTTTTCGGGCACTACTCGACCGGATTGTTTTGGGTAGACTAGCAATAAAGATAATAACATAATTCACATAGTACGATTGATTCAAATTGACAAACACAAAATCAATAAAGAAAAAAAAAAAAAAAAAATAAAAAAAAAAAAAAAAAAAAAGGAGGTGGGTAGGAAGGGGGTAAAGGGGTGGCGCGGCCGGAAGAGGAGCATCGACTCGTGCTAGGTCTCTTCACCGCTCCTAGTAAGGTTCTTTGTGGGTTGCGTCCTCTCCAGTTTAACACCTCTGTAGGCGTTCTGTCTATTTGTCTGTGTAGTCGTCGTGAGCTGAGTTTCCGCTCCTAAAGGAGAACGCACCTGCATCTATCACAGCCAGATTGTGTTCCTCTTAACCCCGGGGATATCCGTCTGCGCCAGCCAAGGCGTCCATACTTTGAGATAATTGGTGCCAGTGTCGTTAACTAGACTCGTCAACTTTTCCATCTGGCAGATAAACCACAATCGATTTCGAATCTTTGGGATACTTGGAATTTCGGGGCGTTTCCATAGTGCTGCTATCTCGCTCCGTGTGGCTATTGCAAAATGTGCTATTAGTTTATTGTTTGCTTTGGACAGGCCCGTTAGTGGTCTATTCAAGAGGAATAGCCATGGGTCTGGGGGAATAGTGAGGTCGAAGACTCTCTGTATCCAATGTCTAATTTCTTCCCATAGTGGGGAGATCCGCGGGCAAGACCACAGCATATGTAACAGATCGGCCGATCCTCCGCACTGCCGGGGGCATAGTGAGGAGGATCCAGGCACGAACTTGGCTAATTTCATTGGGGTGAGGTACCACCGCATTAGGACCTTATATGCGTTCTCCTTTAGTGTGGTACATATGGAGCTTTTTGCCGTGGCCATATATATAGCGTTCCACTCGTCATCTTCTAATGTCTCTCCCAGGTCTCTTTCCCATTGGGTTCTAAATGACGGTGGCTGCTGTCTAAAGCTCGCAGAATCAACTACTTCCTTGTACAATTGTGATGTGAGTCCCTTTGTGTCGGTCTCTGCCAGACAGAGCTTTTCGAATGACGTCAGGGGGGGGTATGGGGCAAATTTGTTATAAAATGCTCGAAGCTGGAGGTACCTAAAAAATTCTGAGTGGGGTATATCTTTTTCTTCTCTGACGTGATCAAACGTTTTAATCTTGCTATTGTAACCCTCCAGATCTTTAATTCGTATATAACCTTTATGTTTCCAAATTGATGCATCTCCCTCCAGAAGGCCAGGAGCGAACTTGGGATTGTTCCAAATTGGGGACATCGAAGAATTACTCGTTGTGAGAGAGTATTTAGTCTTATTAGCCTCCCAGATAGACAACGAGTTGGTCATTGAGGAAAGCGGCATGTCAGCAGATCGTCGTGCTGTTTTAGGTAGCCAAATCAAGTTGCGTATTTTTAAAGGAGCGCAGGCAGCACTCTCTAATTCCACCCACCGTTTTAAATGTGGACTGGATTGCCATTGAACAATTTGGCTTAATTGAGCCGCTTTGTAATATGAGAGCAGGCAGGGTACCGCTAGGCCCCCTGCTAGGACAGATCTTTTCATATTTAATTTGTTGACTCTCGGTTTTTTCCCTCCCCAGATAAATTTAGAGATTGCAGACTGAAGTGAGAGCAAATCCTTCAGTCTGAGTGGCACTGGTAACGTCTGGAAAAGGTATAGGATACGGGGGAGTAGGTTCATTTTGACGCTATGTATCCTACCTATCCAGGATATTCGTATAGAGGACCATTTATGGAGGTCAGCTATCAACGTCCGAATTAGGTTGGGGTAATTTGCATTGTAGATGTCTTTGGTGTTCTTGGCTATGTGGACTCCTAGATATTTTATGTATTTCTGTTGCCAGTGGAAGTTAAAATTCAGTTGCAATAACTTCTCTACGTGTCTAGGGAGATTGATGTTGAGGGCTTCAGATTTAGCTTGATTTATTTTAAATCCCGAAATGCTCGAGAATCTGTCCAATAAATCCAATAGGTTTGGCAAGGAGGTGAGGGGCTTTGAAATAATTAGTAGGATATCATCTGCGTACAGGGCCGCTTTATGTGTTTGAGAATATACGTTTAACCCTGAGATGTCCGGGTTGCCTCTAATTTGCGCCGCCAGTGGTTCTATACATAGAGCGAACAGGAGAGGGGATAATGGGCATCCCTGTCTCGTGCCACTCTTAATTTGAAAGGGGAGAGATGGAAAGCCCTGGTGTATTACCCTGGCGGTAGGTCCTGAGTACAGCGAGAGAATCGCTCTACTCACCTTATCCCCAAAGCCAAATGCCGCAAGCGTCTCCTTCAGGTAAGGCCAGTCTATCCTATCAAAAGCTTTTTCTGCATCCAGACTTAACAGCATACTTTGTGTGTTATTTTTAGTGGCCAATTCTACCAGATCAATAAATCGCCGGGTATTGTCCGCTGCCTGTCTGCCTTTAATGAATCCGACCTGATCTGGGTGTATAAGTCTGGGTAGGATTAGACATAATCTATTGGCCAATAGTTTAGCGTATATTTTAATATCAGTATTGATTAGGGATATGGGCCTATAACTTTTGCAGTCCAGCGGATCTTTACCTGGTTTATGGATTAATGATATAGACGCCTGTAACATCTCTCTGGGGATGGGGGCTCCTGCTAATATTGCATTGAACACGTGGAGCAACCTAGGGGCTAGTACTTTGGCAAATTTCTTATAGTATAGCCCCGAGAAGCCATCTGGCCCTGGGGCTTTTGAGGGTTTGAGTTCCTTAATGGCTTGTGACACCTCCTCTATAGTGAAATCAGCGCCCATGGCCTCTCTCTCTGCCTCTGTCAATCTCCCTAGTTTTGAGCTGGCTAAGAAATCTCTCAGCTTCTCGCTCGTTTTAGCGTTATGTGCCACTT
>WSYH01011243.1:5267-21228 GCA_036426205.1 Ascaphus truei
CTCTCTGACACTCTTCTCTCTCTCTCAGACACACTCTCCTCTCTCTCTCGAACACACTCTCTCTCTATCTCAGGACCCAATCGACCTCTCTCTCTCGATCCCTCAACCTCTCTCCTCTCTCAGGATCACATCTCTCTCTCACCTCTCTCTCTCTCTCTCTCTCTCTCAGACACTCTCTCTTCTCTCTCAACCTCTCTCTCTCTCTTCAGTCTCTCACCCTCTCTCTCTCTCCGCCCAAAAACTCTCTCTCTTCAGACACACTCTCTCTCTCTAAGACACACCCCTCTCTATCGCTCAGACACACGTTTTTACCTCTGCTCTTTCAGAGTTTGGGTGGTTTGCTCACACACTCTCTCAGACACACTCTCTCTCTCTCAGAACACTCTCTCTCTCTCCCAGACACTCTCTTCTCTCAGACACAGTCTCTCTCTCTCAGACACACTCTCTCTCTCAGACACACTCTCTCTCCGACACACTCTCTCTCTCTCTCTCCGACACTCTCTCACTCTCTCAGACACACACTCACACACTCTCTCAGACACACACTAAACACACTCTCTGACACACACACAAACTCTCTCAGACACACCACACACTCTCTCGCAGACACACACTTACTCTCTCTCAGACACACACACACTCTTCTCGACCCCACACACACTTCTCAAGACAGTCACACACTCTCAGACACACAAACACTCTCAGGCCACTCTCAGACACACACACACTCTCGACACACACACACACACTCAGACACACACACACTCTCAGATACACCACACACTCAGCACACACCAACTATCAGACACACACACACAACCAGGGGGAGGGAAAATATGATGGGGGAGGGATAGGAGCAGGTGCCCTCCGCAAATGATGCCGGATGTGTGGGGAGAAGGAGGAGGCCGTGTTTTAAGTGTGAAGGGTGTGGGCCGGAGAGAAGAATCTGAGCAGGGGGGATCGGAGAGCAGGTTGCTACTCCTCTGCAAACTGAACCTACCCGGGTGGGGGGAGAAGCGAAGGGAGGGGGAATGGGAAAGGGGGGGAGGAAGCAAGAGGGGGGGGGATATGGCAGAAACGGCTAACATACACAACTGACATGGGACAAGGTATGTGAGGAGGGGAGGAGAGAGCGGGGTGGTAGGAGGTGTTCCCCACCGCAGACTCGGTATTCATCCCCCAAGCCTAGTATACCCAATCCACCCCATCCCCTACTTCTCTTATACCCTCTCCCCCCCGCGAGCGATACTTACCCACGCCGCCTGGTGAACTAGCCGGTCCTTAATCCCCTCAGGCGGCTGCTGCCACACAAAGACAGTGACACACAAACACAGTGACAGTGACACAGACAGTGACACACACACAGACAGTGACAGTGAGATACACACACACACACAACACACACAGAGAAAGAGACAGTGGGATACACAGAGACAGTGAGACACACAGAGACAGTGCAGACACACAGAGACAGGTGAGACACACAGAGGACAGTGAGACACACAGGGACATGAAGACACACACACACACAGAGACAGGTGACACACACACACAGAGACAGTGACACAACACACAGAGACAGTGACCCCACACAAGACCACACAGAGACGAGATGACACATACACAACACACACACCCACAGAAGACAGTGACAACACACACACACAGACGAGACAGTGAACAAACACACACACAAACACACACACACACACAAAAACACACCACACACAGAGATAGTGGACACACACACACACACACAGAGGACAGTGACACACACCACACGACAGTGACACACACAACAGGACGTGACACACCACACATCACACATCACACAGAGACAGTGACACAACACCACACACCACACACACACACCACACACACACACACACACAGAGACAGAGACAGTGACACACACACATACACACACAGAGAGAGACAGTGACACACAGTGACAGTCACACACCGTGACAGTGCCAGAAACACACAGTGACAGTGCCAGATACACACAGTGACAGTGCCAGACAACAACAGGACATGACACACGCACACACACACACCACACACAGTGACATTGACACCCAAACCACAGTGACATTGACACACACACACACACACACACACACACAGTGACATTGCACACAAACACACACACACACACACACCACTGACATAACACACACACACCACTGACATGACACACACCCCCCACCACAGATGACATGTTGACACACACACACACACACACACACACACACACAAACACAAGGTGAAATTGAAAAAAACAAACAACAGTGACAAGTGAAACAAACAAAAAAAAAAACAGTGACATTGACACACAACACAAAAACAACACAACACACAGTACATTGACAAAACAACACAACACCACACAACACACACACACCACACAACACACACACACACACAACAACAGTGACATTGACACACCACACCACAACACAACAGTGACATTGACACACACACACACACCAAACACAGGGACATTGACACACACACACAGTGACACACACACACACACACACACACACACAGAGGATAGTGACACACACACACACACAGAGACAGTGACACACACACACAGACAGTGACACACACACACAGAGACAGTGACACACACACTCACACACACACAGAGACAGTGACACACACACACACACACACACACACAGAGACAGTGACACACACACACACATACACACACAGAGACAGGGCACACTCGCACACACACACACACACACAACACACACACACACACACACACACACACACACACACACACACACACAACACACACACCACACACACACAGAGACAGTGACACACAGTTGAGTCACACACAGTGCAGCTCCAGAAAAACACACACCGTGACAGTGGCCAGATAAACACAGTGCAGTGCCAGAGACACACACAGTGACATGGACACACCACACAGTGACATTGACAAACACACACACACACACACACACAGTGAACATTGCACACACTCACCACACACCACACACACACACACAAACAGATGACAGACACACACACACACACACACACACACACACACACCACACACACACACAAAACCACACACACAACACACAAACACAGTGACAGTGACACACACACCACACACACACACACACACAGTGACCCCCATTGAAACAAATCAAAAACTACACACACACAAACAGTGACATGACAAAAACACACATACACACACCAGAGTGACACACACACACACACACACACACACACACACACACACACACACCACAGAGAGACAGTGACACACAAACATACACACACAGTGACATTGACACACACACACACACACACACACAGTGACATTGACACACACACCACTACACACACCACACACACAATGACAGAGACAGACACACACACACACACACAATGACACACACAGTGACAGTGCCAGACACACACAGTGACAGTGCCAGACACACACACAGTGACATTGACACACACACACAGTGACATTGACAAACACACAAAACACAGTGAACATTGACATACACACACACACACAAACACACACACCACAACACACACACAGTGACATGGAACACACCACACACACCAATGACAGAGACAGACACCACACACACACACACACACACACACAACACATGACCACACACAGTGACACACACACAACACACAACACCACAATGACAGAGTACACACACACAAAACACACAATGACAGAGACAACACCCACACACAATGACAGAGACAGACACACACACAATGACACAACAGTGACCACACACACACAATAAGCCCACCGTCTCCAAAATAATTGGGCCTTCCCCCCTGAGGGGGGGTAAGTGCCTGGAGGGGGGTATATAATGGGGCATGGGGTTACCTGCGGGCCCGTGGATGGGCTGCCTGGGGGAAGCTGCACTAGGAGCCAATGCAGCATGGAGGAGCACTGGCAAGGCCCGCGGACTTAAGGAGGGGCGGACAGAGGCGGCGGAGCCCTTTAAAAGGAGCGGAAAGAGAGGGCAGGAAAGCAAGGAGCCTGGCATTACTGGAGGGAGAGCGAGAAGGGAGGGCGGCAGTGCTGTAGGAAGAAGCGGACCAAAAAAATTGGCAGAGTGAACAGAACGGGAGCCAATCAGGAAAAGGGTGAGTTTCAAATTTGTTATTTTTTTTTTAAACCATTCTTGCAGGCTTGCTTCTCGGGGGCCGGACCAAATGACTTCGCGGGCCTTACACAGCCCGCGGGCCGGACGTTCCCCACCCCTGCCTAGCGGATAGCCGCTAACGTAATGAAGCGTTTTAATTTTTTTATTAATAGTGTGCGGAGCAGGGGGTCCCCTGAGACTGACACATTGATTTCTGGCTCAGAGACCCCCTGCTTCCGAGTACAGGCCCCAGTTTGGGGCATCGGTGCCATTGTCGCCGCCATCTTTAAAGCGTCATGTCGCGTCTTGGAGCTATATATATGGCGGGCGATACTGGCAGCCGATGCCCATACAGGAGCCTGTAAACTTGGGAGCAGGGGGTCCTCTGAGGCAGAAATCAAGCAGTTCCGTCAGGAGACCCCTGCTCCCACACATATTATTAAAATTACAATATGCAGCTTCATTACCATATCTCCGAAGTAGGGGGTCCCGAGGCTGAAACCATGCGCGGTTAGCTCCGGAGACACCCTGCTCATGTACACTATTATTAAAATGTATTTATTTTGTGTACGATCGCCTGTAATAGCCTTGCATGGAGATGCGAATATCCCATGCAAATGTTAGAGGCGGCTGGCTTTTTTTTCTAATCAGTTATCGTACGTGAAGGTCTGTGCGCAGCGAAGGGAAAAAAAACATTGCACGCATGATAAGCCAGTTTGGCACGTCCATAGAAAATGGGCTCAAGGCCTTAGTGAATACGCCTCCGGCTTCATTTTTATCGGACGTGCAATTTTTTTCAGGCCAGGCGCAAGTCTAGAGCTTAGTGCTAGCCCCCTAGAGAGAGGTTTCATTCAATATAGCGTTTCTAAATATTCAAAGAGTACCATCCAAGATCCAAGGGGTTTACAATTTCTTTGGTATTGAAAAAAATTAGACCAATTGGAGGGGAAGCTAAACAAGTAACCAAAATATCAAGAAAGAGAACTACTGGTATATGCGTTAAAAACCAATCGCCACCGCAAGGTCTAAAATATTGACATTGATTGGGATCATTCCTTAGGGATAAAGATTTTGTGGAATTCTTAGCCTCTTTGTGTTCAAACATGGAAGTATACTTTTCTGCATGGATATATATTTTTTTTTTAGTATGGTCTACTCTTTTGCATGGAACTGTTTCTGAAATTGAATTATTGAGTAAAAAAGATCAAAAACTCACTATTCGTAGAAATAATATCGTTTGTATCGTGCTATCTATCTTAAATATATTAATCCGGAATTCAAGTTCCTTAAGTTTGTTACTATGTGGCTAGGTTAAAAATTAAATATATGATAATGTTAGTCATGATATCTATATGAACAGTATGGTGAGGAATTGTAATTCTTCATATCTATATTGTTTTTAAACTATAACAAGGGTTAATGGTTACGGAATATTCTTGTCTTGTTAGACTTGACTTTATTAAAAGATAAGTATAATTATAGTAATGATAAAATTATGATTAGTTGAAGAAGTGACAATCTTTGGTATGAAATTCTATGTAAGATGTACATATACATTATAAATTGAAATAAATAGAGGTTTATTACTAATGGTTTATTATAATTAAATTGAAATCTCCATAAGTGTGTTTTTACGTATTCCATCTCACTCTCTTTAATGAAATAGTTAATGTTTGAATAAATAATATTAGTTATAAAAAGAAACTAATTAATAACTAAGATTGTGGAGTTTTCCAACTACTGATGAGGGGTCTTTTCTATTTTGAATAGTGGTCTTTTTCAAATTATGATAATAGAATGATTATGTAGTAGTTATGAAAATATAAATAAATGACAAAATGCCTTCATTAATGCGCATGAGAATATGTATTCCAAAACAATGGTCAATTTATATATTAATATAGTCACTTTTTCAATTGAATAAATAGGCAAAATGTTTCCAATGAAGATACAGACCTCACATGATATATTATAGAGCTTACTTAGAAATTAAATAATTAACCAATGAGAATCGGGAGGTGATTATAACCTAAGGTTAGGATAGGTACAAAAATAATCAGCCCCTGACGAAGCCTTAACAAGAGAAATGCGGTAGGGTGTGTTTGGTGTTCATTTGTACTGGTGTATGGTAGGAGTGAGAAGACATGTATCCATGTGTGTCCGTGACCGGCGTCTGTGACATCAGCAGTGAAGGAGCGCGGAAGATCCGCGAGACTTAGACGCAGTCCATGATACGTGACACGGAAGCGCAGAGGTGTATCGAGACACCAGCTGCAGGACGGAGTGCGTGGAGTTCAGATATAAGCCGGTTTTAGGACGGGGTGTGAGATACTCATAATAACTGCTTTTAAAGAGCTCAAAGAAGGTGAGTTGTTTTACCTATCATGGTATCTTAATATTTTTATTATTACAATGGCTTACACATATTTGTGTCCTTCCCTTACATACATGCATGGTATGGTAACCTTTGAGATGGAGGTAAGTATTTGGGAACCGTGTGCATACATAGTGTGAATTGTCGAAGGAATATCCAAAGACGTCTGAGGGAGGATTGAAAAAATGTGTTCTGTTACTGATCCAGGGTGGTGAAAAGGCTGAATTGTTTATAATAACTGTGAGTGCATATCTTACCATTTTAAGGGTGTTATAATCAGTACATTCTACCCTATGTTTCTTTTCTTTTTCTTCCTAGGTCATCTTGCGTATCTACTTTTACAGCTAGTTGTGGAGCTGTAACCCATATGGCAGCAGGCTGAAATAGGGATAGTTAAATGTAAAGGTTATTACTTTCAATTTATATGAGTATAATTTACTATTAGGATTGACCAATGTATAGGATTACGCTGTGTGTTTTTCTTTTGTTAAATATATATATATATATTTATATAATGTATATTAGCTGATTAACCCAGCGTTGGCCGATGTAAATCCGTAATAGGAAGTATTAGTTATAAATAGGGGAACAATAGGTTAACTATTTGGTAGGAAAAGTTGTATATAATGTTGAAAAAGAAACATGAAATAAAATGTAATAAGATGTGTTGTTTCAAAATGGTTTATTGTAAAACACACCACAGTACAATGTATATTTGGCTAAAAAGTGATGTAAAATGTGAGGGTGGTTATACGCTAGGGGCCCTGGGAGAACCGACCACGCCACTACCTTTCATCCGCAGGTCCCGGGCGAGAGATGGAAGGGTCGGGCGGGACAGAGTATGAACCGAGGTTACGGAAGTGCGGGCGGCGGAACCCTCATAGGGAGGGAGGCGTATAGTTGACGCCTTCGCGGGCGGCGTCTGTTAACGAGGAGTAAGAGAGCGGGATCCGTCAGCCTGGGCTGCCCCGGGGGAGAAAAAGGGGGAAGAGCGAGGGTGGACAGGGCGGATAACAGTGGAGGAGCGATCTAGGTGCTCCAGGACAGGAACGGGAGCGGAGGGGTGGGCGGGGGATAGGGGGGATGGAAGGGGCGGAGGGGGGGGGGCTCGAGGAGAGGGATTAATGGAGAAGGGTGAGGGCAGGCGAGGGGGTGGAAGAAGGAGAGGGACTAGTGAGGGCAGGTGCGACGTGAGGGTGAGCAGGGTACCCCGTGCGATGGAAGGTGTGTTAGGAGAGCGTGAGATGAGAGTGAGGAGAAGGGGGGGGGTGGAGAGACGGTGGTGGGGGGGGGGGAGACGAGGCGGGGCGGGAGGGGAAGTGATGGGGGGAGGTTGCTGGTGGAGGTGAGCCGTGGCGCAGGTTTGTAGCCTCTGTGGGTGAGGCCCAGCGGGTTGGCTGAAAGGCTAATAGGAAGCGGGAGGAGTGCGGGGGGGTGAAAGGCAGAGGGCAGGAGGGCGGAAAGGCGGGGGGGTGAAAGGGGGCGGGGGTTGCAGTGAGGACAGGGGGTTTGAATGAAAGGGAAGGGCGCGGGGTCGGGGGGGTGAAAAGGGAAGGGAAAAAGAAGGAGAGGAGGGAAAAAGGAAGGGAGGAGGGGGGGAGAAAGGGAGGGGGGAGAGAGGGAGGGGGGCCGAAAGGCAGGGGCGGAGGGTGAAAGGCAGGGGTAGTGGCGTTGTGAGCGGGGGGCGAAAGGAAAAAGCTGGGGGCGGAGGGGTGGGGGTGGAGGGCCGGGTGAAAGGCAGTGGTGGAGGTGCGGGGGGTGAAAGGAAGGGGAAGAGGATTGGAGGGGGGGGAAGGAAGGGGATGAGGGGAGGGGGGGGAAAGGAAGGGGGGCGGGAAAGGAAGGGGAGGACGGGGGGGGGAAAGGAAGGGAAGGAGGGGAGGAGGGGGGAAAGGAAGGGAGGAGGGCGAAAAGAGGGGGAAGGAAGGGGAGGAGGGGCGCGGAGGGGGGGGGGGGGGGGGGGGGGGGGGGGGGGGGGGGGGGGGTGGGGGGGTGGGGGGGGGGGGGGCGGGGGGGGGGGGGGGGGGGGGGGGGGGGGGGGGGGGGCGGGGGGGGGGGGGGGGGGGGGGGGGGGGGGGGGGGGGGGGGGGGGGGGGGGGGGGGGGGGGGGGGGGGGGGGGGGGGGGGGGGGGGGGGGGGGGGGGGGGGGGTGGGGGGGGGGGGGGGGGGGGGTGGGGGGGGGGGTGGGGGGGGGGGGGGGGGGGGGGGGGGGGGGGGGGGGGGGGGGGGGGGGGGGGGGGGGGGGGGGGGGGGGGGGGGGGGGAGGGGGGGGGGGGGGGGGGTGGGGGGGGGGGGGGGGGGGGTGGGGGGGGGGGGGGGGGGGGGGGGGGGGTGGGGGGGGGGGGGGGGGGGGGGTGGGGGGGGGGGGGGGGGGGGGGGGGGGGGGGGGGGGGGGGGGGGGGGGGGGGTTGTGAGGGGGGGGGGGGGGGGGGGGGGGTGGGGGGGGGGGGGGGGGGGGGGTGGGGGGGGGGGGGGGGGGGGGGGGGGGGGGGGGGGGGGGGGGGGGGGGGGGGGGGGGGGGGGGTGGGGGGGGGGGGGGGGGGGGGGGGGGGGGGGGGGTGGGTGGGGGGGGGGGGGGGGTGGGTGGGTGGGGGGGGGGGGGGGGGGGGGGGTGGGGGGGGGGGGGGGTGGGGGGGGGGGGGGTGGGGGGGGGGGGGGGGGGTTGTGTGTATGTGAGGGAGGGGGTGTGAAAGCCAGGGGCGGAGGGGGGGGGAAAGCCAGGGGCTGAGGGGGGGTGGTGTGTAAAGGGAGGGGCGGAGGGGAGGGGGGTGAAAGCCATGGGCAGTGGGGGGGTGTTGTGAAAAGCCAGGGGTGGGAGGGCAGGGGCATAGGGGCGGAGGGCAGGGGCGGAGGGGCGGGGGGTTGAAAGGCGGGGGCGGAGGGGCGGGTGAAAGACAGGGCAGAGGGGCAGGTGAAAGGCAGGGGCGAAGGGGTGGGTGAAAGGCAGGGGCGGAGGGGCGAGTGAAAGGGAGGGGCGGTGAAAGGCGGGCGGTGAAAGGCAGGGGAGGTGAAAGGCAGGGGGGTGAAAAGCCGGAGGTGAAAAGCAGGGGCGGGGGGGTGGATGGGGGAAGTGGAGGGGTGAAAGGCAGGGGGGGTGAAAGGCATGAGAGGGGGGGGGTAGGTGGGTAGTGAAAGGTATGGGGGGGTGGTGGTGGTTGAAAGGCATGGGGGGGTGGAGGGATGAAAGGCATGGGGGGGGGGGGGGGGTGAAAGGCATGGGGGGGTGTGAAGGCATCAAGGGGGTGGGGGAGGTGAAAGGCATTGAAAGGCATGAGGGGGTGGAGGGCCGGGGGTGAAAGGCAATGGGGGGGGGGGGGTGAAAGGCATGGGGGGTTGGGGGGTGTGAAAGGCATTGAAAGGCATGGGGCGGTGGAGGGCTGGGGGTGAAAGGCAGGGGGGGGTGAAAGGCAGGGGGGTGGAGGGGGGGTGAAATGTGAAAGGCATTGGGGAGGTTGTGAAAGGCATGGGCAGGGGGGGTTAAAGGCATGGGCGGGGGGTTGAAAGGGGCAGGGCGGGGGGTTGTAGGCAGGGGGGGTGGGGTGAGCGATGTCGGGTGGGAGAGACGTGGGAGGCTGGGGGATTTGTGCCGGGGGGGGGGAAGCTGAGCGAGTGTCGGTCGGGGGACACGCGGAAGGCTGTGTTGGGTTTGTGGTGGGGGGGCTGAGCGATGTCAGCGGGAGGAGACACGGGAGGCTGCAGGGTTTGTGCCGGGGGAGGGGGCTGAGCGATGTCGGGCTGGAGAGACGCGGGAGGCTGCAGGGTTTGTGCCACGGGGGGCGGGGAGGGGGGACGTTGGCTAGTCAAGACCAGGAAGAAGAAGAGGTAGAAGCTATGTGTGTAGAGAGGCAAGTAGCTTCTACACTAGGCCAGACACCCCCCAGCCCCAAGATATGCCCCTGAGTCACAGGCAGCTTGCTGTTGCTGTAGGGATAGGCCCTAGAATAGGAACCTGCCCCAGTAATGTGCAAAGTGAGGGACACAGGGGTTACTGCAGTTTGTTATCAGAGGTTTGGGACCAAACCTCCTCAGAGACATTTATATCTAACCGGGTGGGATCGCCCCGGAGGAGCATCGCGTCTGCGTATCCGTTGCCAAGATTAGTCTGCGGGTCCGAGTGCAGGAACGCTCGGCAGGTAACTCTACACCAAAGTGCACCAACTATAACCCTCTCACTCTAGTGGCCGCGCAGTCACCACACACTTGGGGGTTTGGGTGTGGGACATTGGACACGGTGTGGGGAACACGGTGATGGGTCGCGTCTTGCCCGACGCTTTGGCTAGTTGTGTCTCTATTGGGAGGAGTATGTGAATGTTATGCATATGAGTCTATGATTGCTATTAGTAAAGATATCTGTTATTTTATGTACTGCGTGTATATCATTATATTTGTGTCCTGCGAGGAACAACTCCCGCTCTGCTGGGATCCATCGCAGGTGGGGGCGCTGCATCTGGTAAGAAACAATACACATATATATATCGCCCCAGGCTCCCCGTGGCAGAGGCTCGGGCCCTGCGAGCCAACAGGTTATACAGAATTAGTAGTCTTCCTGTATTCTAGGGAAAACAGGGCTACATTTGGAGGCGCTGCTAAGATAATCAGGACAGGTTTTCAGCGAAGCAGAACTGAAAGAAGTATGTACACTTTCAGAGCAAGTGCTGCAGAGGGAAGGGCATTAGAAACTAGGGGTAGTCAGGAGAGAACATTCTCTCGCAAAGCATACGCTAGGTGCCCTAAGAGGGTGATGTAGATCTGGGTACACATGGCTATAGCTGTCCTAGTCACATTGAGGCAGATAGTGTAGGATGCCTAGGGGGTAGCCTGGTTAACTTGGGACAGGAACTTCTGTATAGGATCTGCACTATGAGTGGCCAAAAGTAGGTTAACGCCAAAGTACTGCAGGGAAGCCCGAGTACACTAGCCAGTATCCAGAATGCTAACCACAGAGTGCTTGTAATGGACCATCAGCGTGTGCGGTGTACAAAGAGAGAGTTCTGCCTAGCCTGGGGTGTGCCATGAGTTATATCACTGGTTAGAGCTAACATTGAGTGTAGTAAGTAACTGCGGGGCATGGGGGAACTAAAATGGCGACTGCGGTGCCATATACTGCAACGTGTGGTGCAGAAGACGCAAAATGGCGAATCCCGCCAAGTCTAGATCGTGCACGTGCTGCATGCAAGCAGGCTGTGCGAGAAATGTATGCAGAGATGTGCAAGGGTCTGGCGCCAAAACCAGAACCCCAGCTAAAGGAGGGAAGTGGCACAAAAGCTGTGGCCGCGCCCCCCTGTGCAGTGACTGGCCAAAAGACGAGCCCACGTCACACAAAGAGATTGAGTGCCCCACCGCTACCATCCACCAGAGGGAGGGTGCACACCGAGAGCCAATCACAGTGTTTCACCCGAGCTGAAGGAGGAGCAGGAAGTGAGCAACAGACCACTCACTCTTGTTTGGCTGGCGACAGAGAAGGAGCTAATTGTCGAGCAAGCAAGCTGACTGATTCAACCCCTGCACAAAAGATGGCTGATCTGAGCGTGACTACATATCAGCTTCCAGGAGGCTTCCTGATTGTGAAGGTGCCTGTGCATACAATGCAGGTCACGAGGGCCTGCGCCAAGTACTAAATCACGGTTCAACAGTGTGGCATATTCTACCTCTGGCCGACCGAGCCATACCCCACCATTGTGATGCCACGAGAGGGCTCTCAAGCGACGCTGATCGAGGTGGAGGAAGCAGATGCGAAGGCTGCCCTGGTCCCATACATCACCCATGCGGTAGGGACCCAGGCCCAGCTACTCAGATGTGCCCCGATGGAGAAGGGAGCGCCTGAAGTGGAGGTACCGGAGCGGGCCCGCTTCATACCAATAACACTAGCGGTGCAGCGAGGACAAGATGTGGCTCCCCAGCAGAGGTGCCATTGCAGTCCTCGTCGGATGACAAGAGAGACAGCCTGTCATTGGTGGTGATGCGTTGGCCAGCGGACCACCCCAGCGGTGAAAGACAGAGTCCACTTACCAGAGAGACGGAGTGGATGAGTCCGGAGACCCCCCGACAGCAAGCACTGGTGCGGCCTGAACCGCGTAGAAGTCCCACAGCCGTGGCGACCCAGTCTGGCGGAGATGGGACCCGAGATTGCTCCTGGAGAACCGCAGAGTATCGTGAGACAACGGAGCGGTAAGATGACACCACCACCCCCTTACTTCCGCCAGGTGAAAGAGAAACCTGCAGAGAGAGAGAGTCCGGCGGCCTACCTGCTGATCCGTGACCCCGCAGATCCACCGCCTCCCCTTCCGGTGAGTGACGCACTTCCGGCGCGGGACCCAGAGACGGATGGAGACTCCGCAGTGACGACCCATGATGACATCACTTCCGGGTCGACACAGAGCCTATGGCCCGAAAGCCTTAGGTGACTCCTTGAGGAGAGCAGACTTAGAGGAAGAGTTTGCAAAATTCCAAGAGCAAGTGGCAAGAGAGGAGCCAGGCGGGCTGCCGCCAGAGACAGTAAGAGAGCGCCTACAGGTCGCGGCATAGCCCGACTAAGAGACACTGTGATGGACTACGGTGATCGTATGGTCACTGCCCCTAGCGCCATTGCCCCGGCCACTGCCCATCACATTCTATACCACTGGGTCCTAGTGGGGGTAAGCAAAGTAAGACGCCCACATTTTCTATGGACTGGTGGGATTGGGTTTCAGATTGGGTTTGAGCTGAACAAAGTTGATTTCAGCCTCGGAGACTCCCTACTTCCCGAGTTACAGGCCCCGGTATGGGGTGCCGGTATCTGCTCCATGTTAAAATCCACGTGGGATGTAAACAAAACAGAGGGATACCGGCACCCCATACCGGGGCCTGTATCTCGGAAAGTAGGGGGTCCTCGAGGCTGAAATAAACTTAGTTTAGCTCAGGAGACCCCCTGATCACACACACAATAAATAAAAATAAAAATGTAAGCAGCTTCATTACCTTAGCGGCCATGCAATGCCCGCTAAGGCAATGAAGGGGTTAAGGCACAGTACTGTAGCAGATTACATTACAATATGTACTGTACTACCCACCCACTAATACACAACCTGTCCCCCCCCATAAAACCATGATTTATTATTTTACACACAGTATTTATACCCAAGGCCGACGGGGGTCCCCGGTGGTCCCGACGGGTGTCCGCAGGCCCCACAGATCACCCACGGGTGTCTGGGGCCCTGTAATGTTAGAATTTTAATGAAACCCCAGTGATCGCATGTGAGAGGCGCACAGTTAGAGTGACTGACCCCGGTAGGACTCACACAGCAGGGACCTCTGCTGTGTTACTCCGATGGGCCATTATGTCTGCAACTGACCATCTCGGGTCCACCATGTGGCTTAACGCGGGATGTACCCAGGTAAATGTTTGAATAACGGCCGCTGCATCTGTATGGAATTAATTAGTTGCTATTTGCATTACTATTTTTGTATTTCTTTTTTTATATATGATGCAATCCATCAATGTTTATCCCATACAGGTGTTAATATTGACATGAAATGACCAGTGAACAAGAATATTTAGTTGCTACTATATAGTAATTTTACTATATTGAAAATATTTGTATATTGTTTTTCCATTTAGATTTGTTTCCATACGAGGATATTCATATGTAGAGACTCACAATGTCTCGGTTAATTGAATTTGATACTTTGTTATCTGTACCAGCTTGCTTGGATACTATAAAAAGTATCCCTAGGATGTTATACGCATTGGATACTGTCAGGAATCCACTCCTGGCTTTTCACGTAGTCTTGCAGGGAGCTGTTGTTCTCACCAAATCCCTCTTTTGCAGCTCTGGATTTACAAGTCATTTCGCGTGGCGAGCCCCATACCAAAAATGTCTGTGCCACCACTCGCTTATCCTAGAACAGTACTCGCCAATGAACTGCTCGTTTACGGATCCCCTTCCCGCCTAAAGCACTTTAGGAACAACTCAATGTCCCCGAGACCCATGGATAGCCCTGTCTGGCCACAGTTCTCACCGGGGGGTGTGGGTACTGAAAGGAGTGCCCATGAGTCGCTGGACCACGACTCTACCCCCAATCCTAGACAGTTCATGAACAATTCCAGGTCCACCAACTCTTTGAGTGGCCTTGTTCGCCCGGAGGTCTCACCTGAAGGGGGGGGGGGGTACTGTCAGGAATCCACTCCTGGCTTTTCTCGTAGCCTTGCAGGGTGCTCTTGTTCTCACCAATTCCCTCTTTTGCAATCAACAGCAGCTGTGTGCGCTATCACTGCAACCTAGCCTTGTACTCACTCATTGGAGCAGTGCCTTCACACCCTCCTCCTTGGATTGGCCCGCTGGCCTTTAAGTACTGCATTCCCACTATCCTTCTCTGCCGATCATTTACCTTCTTGGATGTTCACTGTGTTTGCCACAGCCATCTGTTTGGCTGCCTTGTTGCTGTTTCCATGTTCATGTTCATGTTCATGTTCCTTGTTCCTAGTTCCTGTTCCTAGTTCCTGGTACCTGGGGCCTGCTGCTCCCACTCCATTGCAGAGGCCGTGTCCTGGTTCCTGTGCTGAAGCGGAGGATCTCTGGTGTTTACTTCAGCTCCCTGTTTCCTGAGGCCTGCTGCCCTTCCCATAGCAGAGGCCTGTCTAATGGTTCCTTGGGCCTGCTGCTCCCTCTCCATTGCAGAGGCCGTGTCCTGGTTCCTGTGCTGAAGCGGAGGACCTCCAGTGTTTACTTCAGCTCCCTGTTTCCTGAGGCCTGCTGCCCTTCCCTTAGCAGAGGCCGGTCTACTAGTCCTGAGGTCTGTAGCTCTCTCTCCTTGCACAGGCTCGTTCTGGACTCCTGCGCTGAAGCATTGGTTTACCAGTGCTGTCTGGCGGTGTGCCTATTCCGGTCTGCCTACCCCTTCCGGAGACCGGTACCATGGGCCATGGTCGCTGAACGCGCAGAACCCGCTCCCGCCCTGCAGCTACTATGCTGAAGCGGGACCTAGTTGACTTCCTGTTACCGAAACTCCGCTTGGATAACGTTCACCCTGATGTCTCCTATCCTGACCCTGGCTCGTCCACTGACTACGCTGCTCTCTCCAGTCCCGACCCTGCTATGTACGACTACAAACTACGCACTCCGGACCAGTCTGCGCGGTCTAAGGTCGGTGATTTCATAACCCAGCCTCAGCCACGCGGTTCGGCCCCGGTTTGTGGCGAGCACAACCGTGACATTATGCTCGGCCCCACAAAACCAGACAGCGCCGTGGCGGGGGTTGGTAAATATGTAACTGTACCTATGTCCCAGGCTGCGGACCAGTCCCTGTTTGAAGAACAGTACCTGTTTGAAATACTGCCTCCGCCTAATCTTGCTTGTATGTATGAAGGGTTGACCCCTGCAGAAAGACTGACTCGTAAAGAAATACTTACTAAGTCTCAGGAATGTAGTGAGGTAAAGAAGATGTT
>WSYH01011244.1:0-21226 GCA_036426205.1 Ascaphus truei
CCTGTTTTCGACACTGATCGCCACTTTTTTAAATCGGCTGGATTCAACAAAAAAAAACAGCTTATCGGGCCTGATCGGCACTACGAAATTGAGATGTTATGGCCGATTTCTCCCGCCAACTAAAGTTGGCATTTTGGACGGGAGAACGATCGCTAAGGCTGCCGGAACGGCACTTAGAAAAAAAAAATCTTCTGTACATCAATGGAAGTCAATGGAGCGGGGACGTATAACAGTATAGTACTGTTTACGTTTCATTGCTCACAATACAAACGTCATTTGCATTACAGTGTGGGGGCATTCCCTGCATTGTGTCACAGCTGACGTGTATTATTTGCATAACATTATACTTTTACATGTTTGCAGCATTTGCGGGTCACATTACTCATCATGTGATGATGTGCCAAGGGAAAATACTATACTCAACTCTTAAAGGAGAACCTCACATCATATCACACATTTTACTGAACTGAGCGACAATTATTTACATGATGTTACACATGTCACACATGTCACACATACACAGTATATTCATGTTCCTTTACATTACACAATGCTTGTAATGTGTCACGCATCTTTAAACCTTCATGTACATCTAAATTCTCATGTTTACATCTACGTTTGGGTCCTCCCTATTTTCATGACGTCACTTATTGGACGCTCAATCACATTGCATGTTTACATTGTAACCGTTGCATTACAAGCACTTCAACCTAACTTATACACACATGTACAGTAATTCATCATTGGGACACCTTGTAAACTCATTCTATACCAACTATCCTCCTTACACAAATGCATGCATATGCACACGACTATTCATTGTTGCCAACATGTCACAATAACATGGATAATTACACATGTTACACAAAACTTTTCCCACGTCAATCTCAGCCTTTTTGTCTCATTACATGACTGACTCTTGCGTTCACAAGTGTTACATGCATTGCACATGCAACTATTTATTTGCAAGCAATCTTTGTACAAAGTTTCACGTCACATCATTGCCAAATATCATCATTCCCTGCAGAATACACACAACAAATACTTAGAACAACAAGTGCACACAGCTTGCCACAGAAGTACTTTATTATGTTAATGTAACACCTTGCATTTTACTATGTCACCTGACATCATCACATACCTATTTAAAGGACGCACATTACCTGCTCATTCACAGCTACTCATTTCAAAATGTTGCGAATGTTTAGGAGACGCAGGAACATTCTTTTCTATGACATGCTTGCTGATCAAGAGAATGATATAGGGCAAGGTAGGGACACACCGAGGGACAGTGACAGTGACGCGGATACGACAGGGACAGGGAGAGGGACAGGCCGAGGGACAGGTAGAGGGACAGGAGATCAGAGGAGAAGACAGAGGAGACAACTTGTGCCTCGTCCGCGTCTGTACAGGGAGAGAACCCTGTTAGATGGGATGAGTGAGGAGGAGATTGTAAGTCGCTATCGTTTGAGTTCAGCAGCAATCTTATCTCTTTATGAGGAGATAAGGGGGGATTTAGATTTTTTCACAGCCAGAGGTCGTGCAGTCCCTGGGCTTGTTAAAATGCTGTGCTCATTACATTATCTTGCTTCCGCGTCATACCAGACAACTGTGGGCATAGTGGGCGGGGTCTCGCAATCTACATTCTCGCGGGCCTTGACCCAGTTTCTCTATGCACTCAATAGACGCGCTAGGAATTATATTCATTTTCCTACAGAGGCAACAGAGTGGCTGGAAGTCAGGACTGGCTTTTATAATATAGCAGGGATACCATCTGTGCTGGGTGCAATCGATTGCACACATGTTGCTTTGATTGCACCTAGTCAGAGTGAGCATGTGTACCGCAATCGGAAGCACTACCATTCACTCAATGTACAGGTGGTATGTGATGCCACGATGAGGATAATGCATGTGGTACCCAAGTTCCCTGTTTCCAGTCACGATTCCTCTATCCTGAGGAACTCTTCAGTCTTCCATGCGTTCGAAGAGGGACATTTTGAACCTGGTTGGCTGCTGGGTGAGTACATATTTACATGTTCTAACACAAAACACATGTTGATTTAGGAATGTTGGCATTGTACAATTTGATCACTAATGTCAGCTTATGTGTGCTCCATTCATTATAGGTGACTCAGGATACGGAATTAGGCCGTGGCTCTTGACTCCGGTGCTAAACCCTCAAACTGAAGCAGAGGAGAGGTACAATGCAGCCCATATATCTACAAGATCTGTTATAGAGAGGACATTTGGCCTACTCAAGACCAGGTTTAGGTGTCTGGACAGAACTGGTGGGGCTCTTCTATACAAGCCTCAAAAAGTGTCTGATATTATCCTTGCCTGTTGCATTTTGCACAATGTTGCACTCAGGCACAATGTACAGTCAGACCTAGCTGAGGCTTTGGTAGACGAGCATCCCACCCATGTAGCTGCTGAAAATGAACAAACAGCCAGTGGTGGCCAGACACGACAGAATCTCATCAATTCATTTTTTTCTTGTAAGTACAAACTCATATGTTCCTAGTACTACTTTTATAGTTTAATTATGTTATATTAACAATAATGTTTCTTTATATAACCTTCTGTTAGGACACAGATGAATATGGGTTGCACACCTTTCTTTTCTCTGCTGTGTGCACAAAGGGATGTGGCACCGGTATGTTATTGTTGCACAGGTTATATAATCCCTCTTCAATTGTACTTTAGTTGTGTGTATGTGAATACAACTTGGGTAACAAAGCAATAATATTTTAGCATTGTGTTATTCCTTATGCTAAGACAAAACACATATTATGCCCATAATCATTCATGCTTCTAGTATGCTTACATACAATGTTATTGGTGCAGTGTAACATGTACATCCGAAAAATATTGGGGAGTGACCCCCTTGTATCCCTGGGGCTACTAAAACCAAGGCTGTTTTTCAGTTTCTAGAGCATGAGGAGGAAGACATCACTTTGATGAAGCTTAAACCATAAATTTCATCCATATACAGATAACTACAGGGTGGGGTGCTAATTCGGTAGAAGTACAGTCGGGCACCTCCTAGGAAATGCCCAAAAGTAAGTCCATGCGGTCCGATACAGCCTCACCTGCACCCTGTATCCAGCGATGAACAAATTCAGCGGTCAGTACTCACGATCTGCCTGCGTGATCTGCCAAAGTAGCTGATGATAATGCAGCGCAATATCCAGCTGCGTGGTGATGTCCGCGGTGATGTCGGCGTGCTCCAGCCGTGTGTAGTAAGTCAGGTAAGGAAAAAAGGAAATGACGCGGCGGTCACAGAGCGATCCCCTCCGAATCAGCTCACGCATATAGAAAAAATAAAAAACTTTATTGATAATTCAACATGAACACAGCAACTGACACCCTGACGCGTTTCGTCTGGGATCAGACTTTTTCAAAGTGGGACTTCCCTTCACATGCGGCGTCTACTATATACACACCTGACTACTTCTGATGGTCACCATAATGCAATACTCCCCTCTCACATCTGAAAGCAATGTGGCTAGTAATAGCATTAAGTTGCGAGTTGTCGTATGTTAGCTATACAGCAACCGCCCCTGTGGTAAACAAATATATGTACAATTCAAAATGTTAAAAACCGAAAATAAAACAATGATTTAAAAACAAAGGCTGATAGTACATCATTGATTATTAAGCTAGCAGTTTCCGAAAAATGGAGGATGGGTTTAAATGTATACACCTCTCAATCATATTCTCTTGGTATAACTCTACAAATCAATGTCTGAATATGTAATCCCTAAGGGATGTCTGTGTGGATTGTAAAGACACATTACTGTTATAGTCAAAAGATATAATCATTGTCATACAATCTTTAAACCTCTATATGAAAACCTCTATTCTCTAATCTTTGAGTTATTACACCATAGTGATTCTTAAGATGGTATGTAATGAAAGTTACACCTGGACACCCCTCTGGAATGATTTATCCACCGAAATGTTTTAGTCCCAATCCGTGTTAATACCCAATGGATGAAGGGTGCCCAAGGTGTAAATCCAGTACATTTCTCGCCTGTTAAGTACATTTTCTCTGTCCCCCCCCCGAATATGACAGGGATATGTTCTATAACAGAAAATGTAAAGTTCCATACCCCCCCTTGGCACATAGAGAAATGTCGAGACACGGATGTGTTTGATGTCTCTTTTCTTAATCAGGCGAACATTTCTGCAATTCTTAGCTTTCAGATCTTATTGTTCGCCGACTATTACTTACATGGTCTCCTTACAAGACCCAGACATCCTCTTCATCGGATTACTTATTATCATGACATTGATTTGTAGAGTTAATACCAAGCAGAATACTGATTGAGAGTGTATACATTTAAACCCATCCTCCATTTTTTCGAAACTGCTAGCTTAATATATCAATGAATGTACTATCAGCCTTTGTTTTTAAATCATTGTTTTTATTTTTCGGTTTTAACATTTGTAATTGTGACATATATTGTGTTTACCACAGGGGGCGTCTGCTGTATAGCTAACAATGACAACTCGCAACTTAATGCTTATTACTAGCCACATTGCTTTCAGATGTGAAGGGGAGTATTGCATTATGGTGACCAATCAGAAGTAGTCAGTGTGTATATAGTAGACGCCGCATGTGAAGGGAAGTCACTCTTTGAAAAAGTCTGATCCCAGACGAAACGCGTCAGAGTGTCCAGTTGCTGTTGTTCATGTTGAATTATCAATAAAGTTTTTTATTTTTTCTATATGCGTGAGGCTGATTGGAGGAGCTGTGACCGCCGCGTCATTTCCTTTTTTCCTTACCTGACTTACTACACACGGCTGGAGCACGCCGACATCACCGCGGACATCACCACGCAGCTGGATATCGCGCTGCATTATCATCAGCTACTTTGGCAGATCACGCAGGCAGATCGTGAGTACTGACCGCTGAATTTGTTCATCGCTGGATACAGGGTGCAGGTGAGGCTGTATCGGACCGCATGGACTTACTTTTGGGCATTTCCTAGGAGGTGCCCGACTGTACTTCTACCGAATTAGCACCCCACCCTGTAGTTATCTGTATATGGATGAAATTTATGGTTTAAGCTTCATCAAAGTGATGTCTTCCTCCTCATTTTCTAGAAACTGAAAAACAGCCTTGGTTTTAGTAGCCCCAGGGATACAAGGGGGTCACTCCCCAATATTTTTCTATTGTACTCCATAACCCTCAGGGTGCTCACCTCGGCTAATTTTAGTATTACTTACAAAGTTTACTAACAAAATTATAATGAAGAGATAAACAGGACTTCTAAATTGTATTTGAGGTCTTTTCTTTTTGATGATCAGTGTTTTTCAATGTTCTAATCAGCCCACGCATTACTTTTTCACTTTTTTCTGTTTTGAAAAAGTTTTTCTACATTTATATGCATTTTTAAAATAAGCTACAAAGTTTGGGAAAAAAATGGAGGAAATTGATACAGATACGGATCTTACTGATGTGGATACCTATGTTAATAATTGTGAAGACAATACAAAACGCTCCAAGAAGGCAGCACATTTATTTGATGAGAGTAAGGAGGTCATATGTGAAGAACCATCTGACTTAACTCACTACTTTGTAAAACTGGAGAGACTTTTAGTCCAAAATATAAGACTTTGGTGGGACATAACGTCACTTGAGAATTATGTCAGGAGTAATAGAATTCCTAGGGGATTACGGATTAAAAAAACACCTACATTTGGATTTACAAACAAGCAATTTGAACTGGACTGGTCCAATACATTGGATCAATGCTCAGCTAAATTGATGGACTTAATTATACAACATAAAACAAAAGAGAAAGAAGTACTAATGGCAGAAATCAGTGGTCTTAGGAATAATCTGAAACCATTTGCAAAAATGGAACAGTTCATCAAAAATGACAAAACTCTTTTATCTAATATAGAATCCATTGAGGATGAAATAAGTGATAAGAAACAGTTCAAATTCGAACGAGACCGCACAGATTATATAAAGGGTCAGGTCTATTGCTGGCAAAAGCCTCAATTTCGGGATAATGTGGGGTCCAGTACACCTAAGGGCCAAAAATCATTTAACAAAGGGTGGTCCAAAAAGACACCGAAGAAGTCAATTCTAAAAAACAAACCCATAGAGGCTTCAAGCGTAGACTCAGATTTTTCTGACCATGAACAGAGGTCCCATTCAGTCTCGTTTGAAAGCTCTTCTGATCAAATAAGGGACACACAAGGAAGATCTAGAAGTGATAGTAGATCCTCAATCCAACCAGTGGTTAAACCTAAGTCTTCTAAACCATCGGAAAAACCTTCTTCCTCTTTTTTAGCCTCAGGTTCCAGAAACCCCAGAGAACCCGACGATCAAGGAGGAAACGGGGAGGCACGCGGACGGATAAAGAGAAAGAAATATATCTAGATGAGTCCAATACTAACAATGTCATTAATCTTTCAGGAGCGGAACTTTCCCATGAACAGTTAACCCTTCTCAACAGAGGTTTGGGGTTTGCACCAGATCAGGACTTCCAATTATTTCAAACGGTCATAGACTTACAAAAATTCACAAGGAAGTTAACCTTGAAAAAGTTCTTTTCATCAAGAGGACACTTTGAGACATTAGAACCTGATACTGTTTCTTCGGATATAATTCCATCTGCAAATATTGATTCTTGTTTATCTAACACTGTACAGGCTGATGATTCTAACTTTAATTTTCAGGAAATATGTGCATTGTCAGATTTAAATACGTTGTTGGAACACCAGGGGGAACCACTTAATAACTTTCAGCAATCATTTTTCGGCATGCATTCAACAGGCCTTAAAAGAAAGTCAATTTTTTGCCCTAATTACAACAGGGGCCCTTTTATCACTACATTCGAAAAACTGGTAGAAAGAGACTTAAAAATATTGTCTCAAGGTTTTTCCCATTCCAACATACGTACTAATAATCTGACATACACGGAAGTTCAACAATTGAACCTATTGAAAAAAAGAAACGATATTGTATTCAGAAATGCAGATAAGGGGGGTGCCCTAGTGATATTGTCAACTGAACAATATCAAAGGGAGGCACTCAGACAATTGAGCGATCGAACTAATTATTCATTGTTGAAGGGAGATCCAACGTTGAGATTCAATTCTGAGCTCAACGAATTGATTGAGTTTGGAAAGATCTTATGCGTTGTTAATCAAAAAGAATTTCATTATCTGAGTTGTCCACATCCCGTGATTCCGGTATTCCACCACCTCCCGAAGATCCATAAGTCACTGCGGGACCCTCCGGGTCGTCCAATAGTGGCGAGTATTGGATCTTTGGGAGATGGGTTATCGCGGTATGTGGACAACTACTTGCAACCATTGGTATCTTGTCTACCATCATACATTAAAGATTCTACAGATCTTATGGTCGATCTACAGGATGTGGTCTGGAAGTCACAATATAGGTGGGTAACACTTGATGTTGTTTCTTTATATTCTATTATTAATCACGATCACGGCCTTTTGGCCATAAATCACTTCTTGGATTTATCTGAACTTTCAACCTCACTTTGCACATTTCTACATGACTCGGTTAAGTTTTTGTTAACACACAATTATTTTTTATTTGATTCACTATTTTATTTACAGAATCTAGGCACTGCAATGGGCACAAGCTTTGCACCATCATACGCAAATTTATTTATGGGTTTTTGGGAAGCACAGCACATTTATCACAGTAATAATTTATTCCGTTCTAATATTATTTACTTTAAAAGATTTATAGATGATTTAATAATGATATGGGAGGGTGATGAAGCATCCCTCACGGCTTTTGTTGATTCTATAAATAAGAATGATTATAACATTCGGTTCACATATGAGAATAATATTAATCACATTCACTACCTAGACCTCCTCCTGTACATCGATCATGACTCTACAATACAAACGGATATTTTCCGTAAAGCGAACTCTAGAAATACTTTACTATGCGCTCAGAGTTGCCATCCCCGTCCACTAATAAAAAGCATCCCCAAAGCACAGTTCATCAGATTGAGGAGACTGTGCTCAGATCAGGATAGCTTCCTAGAACAATCAGAAATATTGTCTAAGAGATTTGCGGCAAGAGGCTACAGCAGTACTGACATTAACTCTGCTTTTGAAATAGCCAACTCCATTGACAGAAAGACCCTTATAAAACGAAAAAAAGCACAATCCAATAGGGTCAAACAATTGTCCTTTTCCAAGGACAATGAAGTAAGCCCTTTGTTTATCACAACCTATAATCGTCAATCACGTTTAATATGTGACATTTTTAGAAAACATTGGCAAACATTGTCCTTGGACAAGGACATAAAAGAATTTGTAAAAAATGGGCCACGTTTCGTATTTCGGAAAGGAAAGACAATTGCCTCCCATTTATCACCCAGTCTGTTTAGGTCCCAAGTAGGAAATTTGAAAAACATTCCGAAAGGATTTTTCTCCTGTGGAAACTGTACTATGTGCAAATACTCCAAATCCACCAAAATGATAAAATTTAACACGAATAAATACTATTTGACTAGTTTTTTAAACTGTAACTCCAGTCATGTAGTGTATGTCTTGTCATGTGGGTGTGATAAAAAATATGTCGGGCGAACAATAAGATCTGTAAAGCTAAGAATTGCAGAACATGTTCGCCTGATTAAGAAAAGAGATCAAACACATCCGGTGTCTCGACATTTTTCTATGTGCCCTAAGGGGGGTATTGAAAACTTTACATTTTCTGTTATAGAACAATCCCTTGTCATATTCGGGGGGGGGACAGAGAAAATGTACTTAACAGGCGAGAAATGTACTGGATTTACACCTTGGGCACCCTTCATCCATTGGGTATTAACCAGGATTGGGAACTAAAACATTTCCTGGTGGATTAAATCATTCCCAGAGGGGTGTCCAGGTGTAACTTCATTAACATACCATCTTAAGAATCACTATGGTGTAATAACTAACAAGATTAGAGAATAGCGTATTTCATATAGAGGTTTAAAGATTTTGCATGACAAATGATTAATCTCTTGACTATAACAGTAACATGTGTCTCTGATTGGAGGAGCTGTGACCGCCGCGTCATTTCCTTTTTTCCTTACCTAGCACTTGATACAGACTTATCTACAGTGCGCACGCAAGTAAGAAGTTGCCCGGGTTTGGCCACCGCCCGGGTGATAGACTATAAACTGGATGTTGCTGGCCGGGGGATCACCTGTCTCCTGGTCACCATTTGTGCTTATAAACGGCCCCCCATGTATTAAACCTACCCGACCCCTCCGCAGAGGACTGCCGCATGATCTACGCTGACTCTCAATCTCCTGAAGAAGCGTCCACTAGTGCTGGATTACACCCGAGCCAACGAGTGACCAGTACGCCTCACCGAGTGGACCCCCCTAGGGTCTCTTTCACCCCAAGCGGATTAGGAGGTACCGCCAGCTGGGCAAGGAGCCCGCTTATCCCACCCAACCCTGATCAAAGGTCTGGCGGGACCCCAACCATGCCTAGCAGAGGAACGGGGAGCAGTAGTCAGGCCCTTAGTGGGAATCTTGACGTGAACACGATAGTCTCCCAACTAGCAGAAGCTGTAACCATTTCGACGCAAGCACAGAACTACCGGAAACTCAAGGCTTTCTCTGGGATTCTGCCGACGCCCACGGGAGAAGAGGGGATCGAGGTATGGAGGGACCATACGCTTCAAATCATAGAGGAGTGGTCGTGTTCTGAAGCCAGCAAGAGACAAAGACTGGTCGAGTGCCTCCGAGGCCCCGCCGCTCGGTTAGTGCGGGCGCACCGGAGCGTGGAAGGGGAAGTTACTGCCCAGGAACTAGTGGAAATGCTAATTAAATCCTTTGCCAGAAAAGACGATGAAGATGAGCTACTGGCTCAATTCAAAGCCCTCCGACAACGTGAAGGACAAGATTTATCTGCCTTCGTTTGTGACCTACAGCTGTCCCTGGGCACCCTCCTGGACAAGCATATCATTTCTGCGGCCGAGGCGGACCGATACCGGTTCAAACAGCTACTCAAGGGGTCGTTGCCGGACCACAACATAGCTATAATGATGCGGGCCGCCCCGGTTGCAGCAGTATCCCCTAAATACGGGGAACTAATGGATTACATAAGAGACCATGAAGTGCAGCGCCATTTCCATGAATCAAAGAAACCCAAAACTACCCCCAAGAATGACAATGTGGCCCCCTCGGCCCCCAAAGAGTAAGAAACCTTCCACACCAGAGGAGGAAGCGACCCCCAAGTCGTCTGTTCGGGAAAGTCGTAGTTCTGAGCGGTCCTCATCCACGTATAAGGGTCGTCCGGACCGCCGTGAGGTATCTTGCTACAACTGCGGGAAGAAGGGCCACATCTCGTACTATTGTCCGGAGAAGGAGGACCCACCGGAAGAAAAACCTCCCGACAGAAGAGGCACAGCCCGCTCGATGGTATGCCGAGCCCAGACCGTCGAGCCTGAGGTGGACACCCCTCAGGGAACCACGGATTCCCCTGCTGACGCTGGCCCCAGTGAGGACGCCTCCCCCGGTGAAGCTTGCAGTCAAGTGGGCCCCGCGGCCATCGTGCCCGTGGTAATAGAAGGGATATACGCCTCGGCTCTATTGGACACCGGGTCACAAGTGACCATCATATATCGCAAGTTCTATGACCGGCACCTTCAGCACTGCCCTCTGAGGCCGGCCGAACATATGAAGGTTAGGGGATTGAGTAATGAAGACTACCCCATTGATGGGATTGCGAGGGTCCAGCTGGACATACTCCAACTGAACACCGGCAAGAAGCACCCTATGCAGGTAGCGGCTATGGTATGCCCGGAGCCCCACGACCATTGCAAATACCCCATTATCTTGGGAACCAATGCGGACATAGTGCAGGCTATAATCCGAGCTTACTTGAAAGAGACCAACGAGTTGCCGCTGGCCGATTCGCTCCTAGACCCCATCTTACGAGAAGAGTGCCACCGGGTGTATGTCTTGGAGCGTCATGGGGACCTCTACAATCGTCAACGAGGGCTGACGACCATATTACCAGGGGGAGTGCAAAAGATGGCCGTCTGGTGTTGTTATCCTGACCGAGACCAGAACGACCAACTGTTCTCGCTGGAGAGTGAGCCTGAAGAAGAAGAGGTTCAGCGAGGGTATAGAGTACTACCCGAAGTGAGGGAATGGACGGCTAAGATCCCTATTCGAACCCACGTGTATGTGCAGAATCTCTCCCCCTTTCCGATGGAGTTTGATGTCGACCAGAAGTTGGGATGCATATATCCGGTCAGCCCGGTGGGAGCCATGCCTCAGGTGAAGGCGGCGGCCGCGCAGGAGCGGATAGTCGATCTGGACTTCAATTTCGGCGAGTCGACGCTGTCCACAGAGTGGAAAGAGTGGTTGACCACCCAGTTGCTGCAACGACGACATGTGTTCTCCACGAGCGAGATGGATGTGGGGTGCAGCCGCAGTGCCCAACATACCATTCGGATGAGTGATGCCACTCCGTTCCGGGAACGTTCTCGTCGCCTCGCCCCTCGGGATGTGGACGATGTGAGGAACGCCATACAAGACATTGAAACCGCTGGGATTGTGACGGAATCACGAGGACCTTACGCGTCGCCCATAGTGGTGGTGCGGAAAAAGAACGGGTCCGTACGACTGTGTATCGACTACCGAACACTGAACAATCGCACGATCCCGGATCAATACAACCTTCCGCGCATTGAAGAGATCCTGAATGCGCTGAATGGGAGTCACTGGTTTAGCGTGCTTGACCTCCGATCCGGGTACTATCAGGTGCCCATGACGCCGGAAGACCAGGAGAAGACAGCTTTCGTCTGCCCCCTGGGATTCTATCAATTCACCCGTATGCCCCAAGGTATATGTGGGGCGCCTGCTACGTTCCAAAGGTTGATGGAAAAGACTATCGGAGACATGATTCCCCGGGAGTGTCTGGTTTACCTGGACGACATCATTGTCTTCGGGAAGACCTTAGAAGAACACGAGGAGAGGCTGCTGAAGGTGATAGATCGTCTTGGCCAAGAAGGGTTGAAGCTATCACTCGACAAGTGTAGGTTTTGTCACACCTCGGTGACCTACGTGGGACACATCGTGTCTGCCCAGGGGATTGCTACTGATCCAGCCAAGGTAGAAGCTGTGGTGAACTGGCCGCGTCCCGATAATGTCATGGAACTGCGGTCCTTCCTCGGTTTCTGTGGGTATTACCGTCGGTTCGTGGAAGGGTACTCTAGTCGAGCTAAACCCTTGAACAATTTGCTGAAGATATACCCCGAAGATACGGGGAGAAAGGCCACGTCGGCCCGTCAACCGTTTGGCGATAAGTGGACGCCTGAGTGTGAACGGGCCTTCCTGAACTTGAAGAAAAGTCTGACTGACCCAGAACAACCGTATGTCCTGCATGTGGATGCCAGTCTCAATGGACTGGGTGCTGTCCTGCATCAGAAGCACCCCGAAGGTCTTCGGCCCGTAGCCTACGTCAGCCGCAGTCTGACACCCAGTGAGCAGAGATACCCCGTCCACAAGTTGGAGTTTCTGGCTCTCAAGTGGGCGATCACCGAGAAGCTCCACGATTACTTGTACGGTGTCACCTTCGAGGTAAGGACAGATAACAATCCCCTCACGTACATCAATACGTCGGCCAAATTAGATGCAGCCGGCCACAGATGGCAGGCCGCCCTCAGTAACTACCGCTTCTCCTTGAAGTATAAGCCGGGGCCATTGAATATTGGGGCGGACGTCCTCTCCCGAAGGCCAGGACTACTCGCTACCCCCGATGACGAGGAATGGGAAGAACTTCCCGGCCCCGGAGTGCGGGCTATGTGTAAAACTGCAGCCATAGTTAATGACCAAGTGGCCTTCTCCGAGTTACGAGTGGCCGACTCCTTGGGATGCCAGTCGCAGGCTGTCCCCGCCGCCTACTGCGACCCAAAAGGGATGCACCTCACGCATGACAAGGTGTTCCGGTGGAAAGATCTGGTAGACTACCAAATTCGAGATCCGGTCGCTAGTATCATCCGGCACGCTGTTGAAAAGAGGAACCCAGCCCTTCTGAAACGTGCGCCCAATGACTTGGTGGCCTTGCTCATGCGAGAATGGGACAAATTTGAGATAGATAATGGCTTGCTCTATCGGGTGGTGCAATACCACAACCACCCGGATAGGAGACAACTAGTCCTACCTAAGAACTTACAATACCTGGTGTTGAAGTCCCTACACGATGAACACGGGCATCTCGGTGTAGAGAAGACTTTTGGGTTAGTCCGAGACCGGTTCTTCTGGCCCAAGATGCGGGAAGCGGTGGAACAAAACTGCCGCCGTTGTGCCCGGTGCGTTCAACGCAAGACGTTGCCTACCAGAGCAGCTCCCATGGCCCATCTGAAGAGTTCTGGTCCAATGGACTTGGTGTGTATGGACTTTTTATGTATCGAACCTGATAGCCGAGGTATCGGTAACGTGCTGGTCATCACGGACCATTACACCCGATATGCCCAGGCCTTCCCCACAAAAGACCAGAAGGCTATCACGGTCGCGAAAGTCCTATGGGAAAAGTTCTTCGTTCATTACGGTCTTCCAAACCGACTCCACTCCGACCAAGGGCGAGATTTTGAGAGTACTCTGATCCGAGAATTACTTAAAATGCTGAACGTCGCCAAATCCCGAACGACTCCGTACCACCCCGAAGGAGATGCTTTACCTGAACGATTCAACAGGACCCTGTTGGACATAGTGGGGGGGGGGGGGTTGAAAATTGTGGGCCGGTGGATAATCATGAATAATGCACATTGATAATAATAAAAACAGTAATACAAATTTTCCGTCTTTATCTTCTTCCTCATTCTGTGTAGTTCATTGAGAGAGGAGAGGTTTAGTGTAAATCATGACTGCAGTTTAGATACACTTAACTGTACACACAGTTCACAAAATTTAGACATGGTACCCCCCCTCCCCCTGTCCATCCTTTTTTTTCTGAAAAGACAAGAAAATAAAAAAATAGTGCAGTTATGTGCATACTGTATTATGGCATTGTGTACTGTATAGCTACTCCATATTGGACTACAGTATGCAGATAGTACTGTCAAACTAGTCTATACTGGAACTACTGTATACTGTAACTACTGTTAAATACTTTGTAACCAGATGGCTAGTGCTGCTCTCTCAGGAAAGAAAAAATGTGTGCAGTTAGGTGCATATTATGGCATTGTGTACTGTATAGCTACTCCATATTGGACTACAGTATGCAGATACACTGTACTATAGTACTGTCAAACTAGTCTATACTAGAACTACTGTATACTGTAACTACTGTTAAATACTTTGTAACCGGATGGCTAGTGCTGCTCTCTCAGGAAAGAAAAAATCTGTGCCATACTTACCTGTATCATACTGTAATTACAATACTACAGTACAGTACTATACCGTACTACCTTACTGCCCATTACGTGCGATCACAATGGGCAACACAGTCGCAATATGCTCAATATATTTATTGCATCGTTCCACGGTGAGCACATCATTCCAAAAACTCATTCTTTTTGGAGGGTTTCACGACTATTCCAGACCATTTCGATAGGATTGAAGTCTGGCGATCTGTCATTGGAGGGGAAAAAAAGGACAATTAGTTAAAGAGATACACAGTAAAAACAGTGGGAAAAAATGAGACACGGTTACCGCACTTACTCCGCTGGCGTCTTCACCCAGTTGATACCGTGCTCAAGAATATGCGCTGTTGATGCGGTATGCTTCGGATCGTTGTCCTGGTAGAAACGGTGACCAACTCACGTGTGATGTATTCCACAATCTCAGGCACAATTTGGTCTTGGAAAAAAGCTTTATTCATGATTCCTATAACAAGAAAATAAATGTGCTCAAAAAACTGCACACTAGTACAGTACAGTGCATAAAGCAAAAGCGTGTGACTTATTTTACCTTCAAAGATGACAATGCATCCTGATCCACGCCTAGAGATGGCACCCCACACATGCATCTTCACTGGGTGTTTTGAACGCGTCTTCATAGATATGCGACCTTTTTTGTGGAATGCAAAGGTGGCAAATCTCTCCAGCGATACAGTAGACTCATCAGTGAAGATGCAATCCTGGGAAGTTTCTCCACTGTCGATCCATGCCTGGGCCTGGACCACTCTCTTGATCTTGTTAACGTTCCTTATCATAGGGTACGCTCTGTAATGACACGGAATAATTTTATAGGTACAGTACAGTACAGTTTCTTAAACAACACTTTTACCTCCTGTACTGTCCAGTACTAACCTCACACGTCCATATTTCCATCCAATTCTGCATCTCATCTTCTTTATGCTGGTCTCGGATGGTCAGGAATCGGCGTTCTCCACGCTCCTCACACAGAGCACTCCCTCCCCGCAGGGAGCCCCTGGACACACAAAACAATCCTGCCTTACCGGCCTCCACGGCACCCCGCCCCTGCCGCCGTCGCGGGATCACTCCCCTCAGCGATTCCTCTGTACAGCGCCGCGCGCGCCCACGCCCTCGTGCACGCACACCTGCACCATCCACTGGCTCGGTTCACGCGCATACACGAGTTACGGAGCACGCTCAGTCTGCACACTCTTCTTCCCGTCCCCCGGACCTCAGGCTCCGCCCCCGCACACTGCACGAGCATACTCAGGTTACCAACAAGACTCACCTGGCCTGTTATGCCTGCACCAATCTGCAGTGTCTCCCTGTAGCTCTTCCTGTCCTGCCTCCGTTCCTAATTGGACCTTCCTGCTTTATCTAGCTCCTCTCTGCTCTCAGTCTTTGCTCGACATAGTCTCTGTATGGAAGTACTTCTGGATTCTCTCAGTGTTTTCACAGGTTCTGACGCGGCTTGTACGACTACCCCCTCTGGCTCTCGATCTCGGCACTCCTTGGACAACGCTCACTCTGGTAACCCCTTGAACACGGCTTGGACTATGACCTATCTCCACTCTCCACTCCCTGACCTCGGCAAGGCATTCATCACTCTATCTCTATAACCGGTACCGGCAAGTATTGTCTACCTGATGTAGCCAGGTCCCCCTCGCGCACTCGCCCCTCCTTTGTCCCCCCCCTCGCGCACTCGCCTCCTCCTTCCCCGTTGCGAGCGCGCGGTGTTGCTGTGCGGCCGGTTGCCATGGTGGGATCGGGTGGTTGCCGGGGACGCGATCGGGCCGGTTGCCGAGGCCGCGATCGCGTTGTTAGGGTCCCGGCGGCTAACGGAGCAGGGCGCCGCCATGACAGTTAGCTCGCGCATGCGCAGGAGGCCAGCTAGCGCGGGAGGCCCCAGATAGCTCGCGCATGCGCGAGAATAGACGGCCAGCCCCCAGGGTGCATAGGGGCAGAGACACCTGACGCCAGGGGGCCAATCAGAAGGCCAGATTCCCCTGCTCCCAGTTAGATACATTTCGCGGGGTTTTGCAGCCACGCAGTCAGTCAGGATCCGGACCAGCTAGGGGTAAGAGGTGGATGCAGGGGTCAGTGACCCTCTGCATAGGCCAGCAGCCCCCAAGGTCCCAGTTAGGTCCTGAGCCACCTAGTAGCTTGTGGAGCTTAGGGACAGGCCCTAGATAGGGACACTGCCCCATTTATTGGTAGCTTAGCCAGGGACACAGTGCTGAAGCCGTGCGGCCCTGTGAGGTGGGTTCTGGGCTCAGAACCCCACTAAAGACCCTAAGACTGAGAGTGACATCAGTTGCGCTGGACTTTCAACCCACGCGGTGTGGAGGACAACGCCGGATCGAGCGGATTGATATCGCGGTACCCGTGGCTGGAGCCCGGGCAGGTAACCTGCAACTCACGTGCACCAACCAGGCCTATCACCAAACATAGTGGCTGCGCAGTCACACATACACATGCACAGTGGTATTTGACTTTGGGGGTGCGAGACATTTGGGTGGGGGTTACTGGACACGGGTGGGATCACTCTGTGGGAGGTAGCGTCCGCCGTGACGCCAGAGGTGGTAGCGTCCGCCGTGACGCCTAGTGTGATTAGCGTCCGCCGTGACACCAGAGGTGGTAGCATCCGCCGTGACGCCCAGAGTGGTTAGCGTCCGCCGTGGCGCATGAAGGTTGTGTTGATGTATGTAGATATAGTTGATTATGCAGTAAAGCCAGTCCTGTTTTACATTCGTTCGCTTTGTGTGGTTGTTTCCTGTGAGGGTCTCCTCCCACTCTGTTGGGATCCCTCCCAGGTGGAGGCGTTGCACCTAGAGATGTATGAGATGCATGTACCCCAGGTTCCCCGTGGCAGAAGCTCAGCCCTCCTGTGAGCCAACAGGTAGTGCACCACACTTGAGTAACCTTGCATGTTTCTACACCTCCACAGCATTATTTGTGAGTGGGTGGGGGAACACCCGTTACATTTGGAGGCGCTGCTGAGATCAAGTCCTGGGGTGCCCTGTTCCGTTTTTTTTTTCCTAAATTGCCAGATTCCTTTTCATCATGTCCGTGCCGTCACCGCAGGATGTCCATGCCTGGGCCTTAGAGCACCAAGTATCCCCAAGACGCGCGGTTGCAGTCACCCGGGTAGCACTTGATACAATAGAAAAATATTGGGGAGTGACCCCCTTGTATCCCTGGGGCTTGGCGGAAGCTCAGCCCTCCTGTGAGCCAACAGGTAGTGCACCACACTTGAGTAACCTTGCATGTTTCTACACCTCCACAGCATTATTTGTGAGTGGGTGGGGGAACACCCGTTACACTTACTACACCTGGCCTGGCAACGCTTCATACCACACTCCGGACACGCTCCCTTTGCTGCGGGTGCGTGTATTACCACTTCCCCCTTCAGCTCAGGGGACGGGTCTGGTCTGCGGGCAGCACCGGCGTAACACGGATACAGTGAGATTGTGATTTTGCAGCACAGTGTAATGCATTCTTCTCATCATTCTCTTCACTTATTTTGTCGACCAGAAGTTATCTCCCTACAGTGTAAAGAAAAACAACAATCCTGTAAGTTACAGTGCAGTAATATAAACAATAATAGATAGATATACTGTATTATATAGTAAATATTAAATGGAGAACAGACAGTAACTATAATAGTAATAGATCTAATACTATCTAGTTATATTTTAATATGCAGCAATATAAACAATAATAGATAGATATACTGTATTATATAGTAATATAAATATACAGAAATAACTATAATATTAGACAGATCTATACTATATAGTTATATTAATATGCAGCAATATAAACAATAATAGATAGATATACTGTATTATATAGTTATATAAATATACTTACGCATTAGTTACCATTGGTGTCCTCGTGTGTTGTTTGGTTTTTCCGTGTGCATGATAGCACACGGTGGTTGATGGCACAACGAGGCCAGAAGCAGCTAACCAGCGTTGGATATCTGCAATTCGTTGTCAGCTCATGTACATCTCCTTAATTCTCATGCTGAGATCCTTTGAAATCTTTTTAACAGGCATTGCTGCGAGTAGAAAGAAATACAAGCACAAGAATGTATATTCGATGTTTAGTCGATGTGTATTCAATGTGCAGTGAATCCACAAAATGGATGGTGTATTTCTACATTAATGACTCACATTAGAGTACGCCCACTTTTAACACCTGTACCCCATCGCCATGCATAAAAGGCCATGCATAAAGGTTACACACTTTGCATAGCCCACCACTCGATGATCTGTATGTGAACTTTCCCTTGTCCAGATACTGCATTGTGCCATCTGCTTCCATGGATCAACCCCGATTCTACGGACGCAGGAACCCACTCGCCTCTTCCGTGCCTGTAATGCAGAAAAAGCGAAAGGCAGGAGCCATTTTCAAGCCAAGGCCAAAGCGAAAGGCTAAGGCTAATAAAAAAAAACTTCAGACGACCCCAAAGGCTAAGGTTTTTAATAAGCCTTATTTTGTCAAGAAGAAATTCCGTGATGTACACTCAAAGCAAAACAAATGGCAGCCAACCCATCGAACCCGCAGGCCACTTAATCGATTACGCTTCGACGACTCTGCCGCTGCTCTCCCTGAAATCCACAGCCCATCTTCTCCACTACTCTTCGACGACGCTGCCGCTGGTCTCCCGGAAATCCACGGGTCACTTTCTCCATTACGCTTAGACGACTCTGCCGCTTCTCTCCCGACAGTACTGTACTGTATACTGTAGGCATGCTCAGTACATCACAAGAGTATTAAAACAATACATGCTGTATGGGTATAGAATACACATATGTACTGGAATACATGTAGAATAAATGCATACTTTTTATTTTTCGGGTTTATTACACAGTATATATATAAAAAAGTATTGTATACGGTCTGAAAACAACAGCATACTGTTTCAGGTTTTCTATGAAGCTCTCAGTTACAGTATTATATCCCAATCAATAACAACGGCCACTAAACTGTTGACTCCGGTACGTGGTTTTTTAAAATCCGATTCAGCAATGTGCATGCATTGTTACACAAAGAGATATTATTCATCGAAATCCCTCCATTTGCCGTTTTCTGCATGAGATGACAAAGTTTTCTTTTCTGAGGAAAAACAGAAGTATAAGTTTTACTGTAATGGTCAGTCAGTAACCCTAAAGAAGTTCCCACAGTTAGTCCCACCAATAATTTTCTCGGGGGGCGTCTCCTATTCACATGCGCATGCGCCTACTGTCGATGTGATGACACGCATATGCGTTTCAAGAAGGTTCCAATGCGCATGCGCCTAGCTTTCCACCAATTGTTCAGTATCTACTGTAGAAGCTGCTCAGCCAATGATATTGCTTACAGGAGAATGGCTTGACTGTGCATTGATATTGATATTTCAAAAACAGAATAAAATACGGCATTACTCACGATAGACTTTGCCAATCAGCTGGCGCCGAGCCACTGACAGTTTTGTATTCTTGATTATACACCTACAGTGGCGACAATCTTTATTCTCATACGGCTGCGACCGCACTGTGCGGGCAGCCGCCGGGCAGACACGGCTGTTTTTTTTTTTTTACGGAGCGTGCCGCGCGTCACTGGAGCGCCTGTCACGTGGTCACACATGCTGCGTGCCAGGGTTCCGCCGGCATCCCCGCCCGTTGGATGGGGTAAGGGGGGTTTGCACCGGGGGAGCATCGGGAAGGGGGGGATGTATAAGAAGGAGAGCATCGGGAGATCAGCGTTGTGCCAGGGGGTCGCGAGGCGAGGGGAAGGGGGAGGGGGCGATGCGGGCAAGATGCGGGGAAGACGCGGGGAAGATGCGGCTGGCGCACGGCCAAGTTCGGCGCCAGCCGGGAAAAGCCAGGAGTAAAAACGGGCATTTGTAAGAATAAAGCTGGTCGCAGCAGTAGTTGACAGGTGACAGCGGGACTACTATACCTGTAGTCAGCTGATGAGGCTGGAAATCGCTTGGGTACATGCAAGCTTGCTGGAATCTGTACGCGAAATCCGGCTCAGGCTGCAGGTATCCGGGCGGGGACAGACAGCATGGGTTGCCGGTCACCAGGTTTTCACTGACGGTCAGACCGTTATTGGTTGCTGTCGCTGTCGCTGGCACATTTGCTTGCCTGCGACTGACGTTTCTTAGTTGGTTTTAACATGACCTTTCGCCTTTTGAAGTCTCCATGATCAAAGATACGGGAAAAATCTGGTGCTACACATCAATACCCTCCTTTAAGACCGTGTGCGGGATCAATACGAAAAAAAACACGGATCGATACATAACTTTTTCCATATTGCACGCTTCCACACATGAGCATCTCGTGAAAATTTGTAAAAGTCATAGTTTTCGATAAAATACTGATAAATTTGACCAACTGTTGCCATCTTATCATCTGTTGCATTAATCGCGGCCCATATTAAATAAGCGTACGTTCTGTCGGGTTTTTGGAACACGGACTGCAGTTGTGAACTTGTGGCGGGATTCTCAGGACAATAAAACAAGATCAGACACTGTGCATTTATTTTTTAATATGAAAAGCCTAAATTGATACATTATTGTAACTTCTTCAGTACCAAGGTCAATTTACAATGGACCACTGTGGTATTCTTTTAAACACCTGCAAGTCGACACATTACTGAAGCGCATGCGCATTACAATTCATGAATATCTGCCACCTGGCGGATACGCGAAGAATTGCAACCAATTAAATCCGAACCATTATCAATAAACACATCAATAAACACATCAACCGCGGGTGACGCCGGCATGAATGCAACATGAATGCGGCATGAACGCGGTGAAGTGCGTGGCATTCGGAAAAAAATCCCGAAAAAAATAGGAGA
>WSYH01011245.1:0-21225 GCA_036426205.1 Ascaphus truei
TCGATCGCGTCCCCTAGATACCAGGGTTCCTCTCTGCTCGCGCGCCGGCCACACCTCAATCCCTCGCACACAGCGTCTTGCAAAAGGGAGGAGGGGTGTCAGCCACGACAGGGGGGGACATGGCCTACATCTCCCCCGGTGAAATATCCAATCGTCCTCGCTTGGACCACATAATTCCCAACAATGTACAAAAAATTATATAAAAAAAAAGCAGTAACTATATAACTAAGCACAGGTAACGCAAACGAGATGGCATAAAACCGTTGAACATCACAATCACAGACTGTATCATTACGACGAGAACACTGCTGAGCATCATAATGGGTGCCCCCAATTTGATGTAGGTAACCCGAGTGGCGGGTACTGACTCGTTGACTCCGTCGGAGTGTTCTTCGGCAACTCCCTCGGGGGGGAGTAATAAGACATAGTCTGAGGCCTAGCCCTTCCCTGAGAGGAGAAATGTCTCTGAGGTACACAACAAGGCTCGTGGCATCCAAAGGCTGCATGTTGCTCCACCTAGTAGGCATTGGCCTACGGGGCCATTTACACGTAGCTCCTTCGAGAGATGCCCCTCTGCGGGATGGTCCCTTTTGAGAGGGTCACTCCATAGGGTCTTCAGGAGTTTCAGAGTGAGTTCGTTAGAGTTGACAGTCTATGATTGATCGAAACTCACCGTTTTGAGATTGAGATGTGAAGCTGTGTGGCCTGGAGTTCCTCTTCTTCGTTCTCTCCCACGTGGGGAGGGTGCTCTGGCTATTCTGGGAATGGTGTGAGAAAGCGGGGACGATAGGAATGCTTAGAACAGATAGAGGTGAGGGAGCGGGGGATGGTTCGGGCGAGGGGGGCTGAGAAGGGTGACGGAGGGGGAGACAGCGTGGACAGAGAAGGGGGATGTCGGGTACGATGAGGAGAGAGAAGGTGAGAAGAGAGAGAGAAGGTTGAAGAGAGCGTGATTGGTGTGATCGAAGGTGAGGAGGTGGGGAGGAAGGTGTGATACGATGCCAACCAACACAAACCTTTAACCGGCATCGGCTTTTTTTTTGGGTCTCTGATGCGATAAACCAGGAGGGCCAGCATCTGTGACTCCACCTAATATACGCCTACTCTCACCGGTCGCCAGTTTTAATGGTTTTCCGGGCCACCCAATTATGAAGTAACACTGAATCCCCAGACGTAATCTCGATACTTGACTTTATTGTATATCGTCTCTTGTTACCAGCATTCAGGTTTGGCTGTAGACTTCTCAGCCTGTGGGTAAGCTGGTGCAGGACTGTCTTTAGCCTTTGCACGTACTTAAAATGAGTGGTTTGAGTATCCCCGTCCGTTGATACTCGGAGACGCAATCTACTGAGTCTGGCCTCCCGTCCAAACATGAGGACACGGGGAGAAACCCAGTGGACTATGGCGAGTACAGTTGTAGCGTGTACCAAAGTTTCTAACATGACGACTCCATTCTGTTTTCTGCATTCCCTTCAGGGTTCCAAGCATGTCCAACAGGGTCCTGTTGAATCGTTCAGGTAAAGCATCTCCTTCAGGGTGGTACGCGAGTCGTCCGGGATTTGGCGGATGTTCAGCATTTAAGTAATCTCGGATCAGAGTACTCTCAAAATCGCGTTTGGGAGTTTAGGTTAGAACAGTTGTCGCCTATTAGGGTTGTTATAGATATTGGACTAACCCTATAGAGCAAACAATTATCTATCTCGAACTTGTCCACCTCACGCATGAGTAACGCGACCAGATCTCGGGGAGCACTCTTCAATAGAGCGGGGTTCTTTCGCTGAACGGCTTGTGGATGATGTGATTACTGGATCTCTTAATTGATAGTTCCACTAAGTCTTTCCATCTTAGACTTTGTCCTGGGTTATGTTCACCCTGCGGGTCGCAGTAGGCAGCAGGGATCGCCTGCGACTGGCACCCTAAGAATCGGCAACTCTTAGTTCAGAGAATGCGACCTGATCATTGATGAAGGCGCTCTATACTACACATTGTCTGCATCCCGGTCCAGGGATCTCTTCCCATTCATAATTCAATCAGGGGTAGCACTCAATCCTGGTCGTCGTGATAGAGCATCGGCCCCAATGTCAAAGGTCTGGCTTGGTCTTCAGGGAGAATCGGTAGTTACATAGGGTCGCCAGCCATCGGTGTCGGCTGCATCCAATTTGGCGGAAGTATTGATGTAAGTGAGGGGATTGTTATCGGTCCTTACCTCAAATGTAACACCATAGAGGTAATCATGAAAGTTTCTCCGTGGATCGCCCATTTGAGAGCCAGGAACTCTAACTTGTGATACGGATATTTCTGCTCACTGGGTGTCAGACTGCGGCTGAGTAGGCTACAGGCGAAGACCCCTCGGGGTGCTTTCTGATGCAGGACAGCGCCCAGTCTATTGAGACTGGCATCCACATGCAGGAAATGGTTGTTCTGGGTCAGCATATGCAAGCACTGGTGCTTCAAGTCAGGCTTTTTCAAGTTCAGGAAGGCCCGTTCACACTCAGGCGTCCACTATCGCCAAACGGTTTGACGGGCCGACGTGGCCTTTCTCCCAGTATCTTCAGGGTATATCTTCAGCCAAATTGTTCAGGGGTTAGCTCTACTAGAGTACCCTTCCACGAACGCGGTAGATACCCACAGAAACCGAGGAAGGACCGCAGTTCCGTGAACTATCGGGATGCGGCCAGTCACCACCGCTTCTACCTTGGTGGATCAGTAGCAATCCCTTGAGCAGACACGACTATGTCCCACTGTAGGTCACCGAGTGTGGACAAAACCTACACTTGTCGAGTGATAGCTTCCATCCTTCTGGCCAAGGCGAGCTATCACCTTCAGCCAGCTCTCCTCGTGTTCTTCTAAGGTCTTCCGAAGACAATGATGTCATCCAGGTAAAACAGACACTCCCGAAGGTTCATGTCCCCTATTGTCTTTTCCATCAGCCGCTGGAGGTAGCAGGGGCCTCACATATACCTTGGGGCATTACGCGTAAACTGGTTAGAAGCCCAGAGGACAGACGAAGGCAGTCTTTTCTGATCCTCCTCACCATGGGTACCTGGTAGTACCCAGATCGCAAATGTTGAGCACACTAAACCATTGGCTCCGTTCAGAGCATTCAGGATTCTCTTCAATACGAGGAGATTGTATTGGTCAGGTACACGAAGATTATTCAGAGTCCGATAATCGACACACAATCTTACAGAACCCATTCTTCTTCCTTACACCACTAGGGTGATGCATAAGGACCGGTTACTCCGTCAGTATTCCAGCGGTCTTCATCTCCTCCAGGACATCCCTTACACGTCCACATCCTGGGGGCGATACGACGAGAACGTTCACGAACGGAGTGCGGTCCCACCTCAGCTAGTGTGTTGGGCGCTGCGGCTGCGGCCCCACATCCATCTCGCTGGTAGAAAATACATGTTCTTCTTTCCCTCAGATTGGCCGTCAGTCGACCCTTCCACTCAGTTGGCAGAGTGAGTTCCGAAGTTGAAGTCCAGGTCGACTAACTGCTCACCTACTGCCAGCGGCGTTCACTGGGGCGCTGTTTTTCTACCGGGCTGACGGGATATATACTGCCCAGAAGTTCCTACATCGATTGTCCATTGGAATGGAGAGATGTTTTGAATAAACACATGGGTTCGGAGAGGAATTGGGTCGTCACTCTCTTACTTCAGGTATTACCCTATATCCTCTCTGGATCTCTTCCTCAGGGTCACTCTCCAGAGAGAACAGATGATCTTATTCCTCGGTCTCCTCCGATCCGTGATAACAGCACCAGAAAGCCAGGCGTTTCAATCCCCTGGTGAAATGGTGTCAGTCTGCGTTGACGATTGTAGAGGTCCACGTGAACGCTTTCTAGGGCATATACTCGGTTGCACTCCTCTCTCAGTACAGGATCCAGGTGGGGGGGCCATTGGGCAATTCATTAGTCTCCCTCAAGTAGGCTCTGATTACAGCTGTACTATATCCGTATTTGTCCCCAGGATGACCGGGTACTGACACTGTTCTTGAGGCTTTGGGCACACCATGACCTCCACATGCATGGGATGTTCTTGCGGTATCAATTGAAGTATCTCCAGTTGAACGCTCACATTCCATCGCATAGGGTATAATCCTCGTTGCTCAACCCCCTCACCTTCATATGTTCCGCCGATCGCAGGGACAAGCTTCAGGTGTGGTCGTAGAAGTGCCGGATATATTATGGTCACTTGAGACCCGGTGTCCAATAAGCAGCCAGCATAGACTACCTCTACTACCACACGTACGATGGCCGAAGGGCCCACCTGCAGTAACCATCTCCCCCTGAGTACCTTCGCCTGAGCTAGGTCAGAGGGGCTTCGAAGGCGTGGGGGTGGCCTCGGTGGTTTTGGCTCTGAGTCTGCCTCTGACAGATCAAAGCCTGGCCGAGCTTCCTTTACGGGCATTTCCTTTTCTTGGGACTCCATTAGGGCACTCTCTAGAGAAATGGCCTTTCGTCTCACAGTTTATAGCGACGACCGTCTTTGAGGTCCAGTCGTCTTGGGTAAGTGGGGGAGGATCTCCCCGAAGCACCCCTTTCGTTGAGGGGGACTTGGGTGGCGACATCTTCCTTTTTGACAGGTGTCTTGGTCCGGGAGCGGAGGCTTCCCGGGGTGTCACATGGCCGGGAGGATCTCTGACCTTGGTGCTGCATGCAGCTTGGTATAGGCCTCATGCCCTTTTACGATCCCCAGAATGTCCATGAAGGTAGGGGGAGTCCCTCCTTTAGTGAGCACCTGTCATTAATCACAATGTGATGCGTGGGGATGGCCCCTCGGAGGAACTGCTTGCGCCGATATTCGTCCATCTCTGAAGATAGGATGAGGCCACAAGTTCGCAATTTCACAGGACCAGTGGATGCATGTAGGAAGTCGGACAGGTCTTCCTTTTCCTTCTGTCTGAGAGCGTAATACTTGAACCACAGCTCGCTCCTCTCTTCCCTTGCCATGAGATCTGGACTAACAAGGCTACCATCTGGTGAGCATGAGATCAGGGTCTTGGTCACGCTGTGCACTGACCCTAGTGGCCACTGGGGGTCGTAGACTTTCAGGATCTCTGCCGTTGACCGTTTCAGAGCAGGGCCATTCGTCGATCACCTTGGGGGTGTTGTTTCCAAGAATCGTACTTTCTTCGCCTTCTGGGGACAGGAACCGTCCCCGAGAACGCCTTCAATTTCCTATAATTTTGGGCTTGAGCGGAGCGTTAGTTACGCTTCCACTAGCTGCGGGAATGTCACTCCAAACAGGAGCCGTCATGTTGGAGCCACGGCTATCGCTGCTCGCTGCCTGTTAGGGGTTGGGGTAGAATAGAACTTCACGGAACGGGTAGTAACCGGTGATGTGGCGGACTGCCGGCCCAATGGTGGCCCCTTGCCTAGCATCAGAAAGAGAAGGTCACTCTGGGTAGGGATAAATCTGAGCGGATGGGTGTACTGGCGGCCATATCTCTGTCGTCCCAACCCCATGTCTGGGGAGGGAAGTGACGGGACTGGAAAGGTTCCGGGGTAATATAGAGGGCACCCTTGCGGTAAAGTCTCTGGTGAGATACACTACTTGTGGGCCTCTATCAGGAAGTATAGCTTGTTCAGTGGCTAGCAATAGGGTGTTTCCTTGCCGGTCAATGTTATAGTGCTGCTTGATGAGGCGGCGCCCGCCAGACCAGGTAATGTCCTCACTGCGCTGCAGACAGTAAACATGGAGACATCAGCAGGCACCTATCTACGGCGACCACGTGTCGCAGAAGCTCTCCTGCTTTTCGGCCCAGTCGGCCACTTGTTTGGGCGTGAGCGCAGACATGCTGACTGACAGGGTAACGGTAACTACAAGTGGGGACCCCAGGAATCTCTCAGCAGCGCCTCCAAATGTAACGGGTTTCCCAGAACAACCGCTACTAACACGCCTGTGCAAACCGTGTGGCTCTCAGGAGCCTAAGCCTCCGCTTGGGAACCTGGGGTACATGCATGTTATACATCTCTGGTGCCAACGCCTCCACCTGGGAGGGATCCCAACGGAGTGGGAGGAGACCCTCACCGGAAACAACCACACCAAGCGAGCAAATATAAAAACAGGACTGGCTTTACTTGCATAGCAAACATATATTATCAACAATCACATAACCATGACTCCTCTCTGAGGAGCCACATGTGGCGTCACACTGGACGCTAACACACTATGCGCCACGGTGGACGCTAACCACTCGGCGCCACGGTGGATGCTAACCACTGCGCCACGGCGGACGCTAACCATCTGCGCCAAGGCAGACGCTACAACCTCTAGGCGTCACGGCGGACGCTAACTCCACAGAAGTGACCCCACCCTGTGTCCAGTAACCCCACACCAAATGTCTCACACCCCCAAATGTCAAACACCAATGTCTGTATATATGTGTGACTGGCAGCCCACTATGTCTGGTGTTAGGCCTTGTTGGTGCACGTGAAGGTAGGTACCTGCCAGGGGCGTCCAGCAACGGGTACGCGATATCACTGGAGATCCGCCCGATCCGACGTTGTCCTCCACACCGACGTTGGGTGAATTCCAGCGCGGATAATATCACCTTAGTCCCAGGTGTTGTAGGTGGTGTTCTGAGCCCAGAACCCACCTCGCAGGGCCGCACGGATTCAGCACTGTGTCCCTGACTAAGCACCAATTAATGGGGCAGTGTCCCTATCTAGGGCCTGTCCCTAAGCTCCACAAACTACTAGGTGGTCAGGACCTACTGGGACCTTGGGGCTGCTGGACTAATGCAGAGGGTCACTGACCCTGCATCCACCTCTTCCCCTAGAGGTCGGATCCTGATGACTGCGTGCTGCCAAACCCCGCGAAATGTATCCTATTCCGTGCAGGGCCATACCTCAGCCCTATTGGCTCCCTGGGGTATGTGTCTCTGCCCTATGCACTCTGGGGGCGGCAGTCTATTCGCTGCGCATATGCGCGACTTGTCTGGGGCCTCCGCGCTGTGCTCTGCCACTGCGCATGCGCAAACACCCTATGTATGGCGGCGCCTGCTCCTTCAGCCGCCGGGCCGGTGTGGCAATGCGATCGCGGGCCTTAGCGAAGGCCGAAGCGTCCCGGCAACCGGCCCGCTCGCGCTCGCGTCCCTAGCTACCAGGATTTCCTCTCTGCGTCGCGCCGCGGCCCCCCCCTCACTCCCTCGCACACAGCGTCTTGCCCAAAAGGGAGGAGGGGGTCAGCCACGACAGGGGGGACCTGGCTACATATATATGTAGCCATCTATCCCTTGGCTACTAAATTAATCTGCCTAACATATGTCCTGGTCCCAGCGCAGGCAGTGTTAGGGTTAATCCCTTGCTCTTGCTGCAGTAAGTAACTCCCTAGTAGTTAGAGGGGGGTGGGCCCATGGCTGAGGTACTGCCCAACTACCGGGGCTATGACCTGGGACCCTCCCTGGTAATAAAAAGGGGTTGCAGCCTAAATGTAGTGTTCTCTATCAGGGACCAGGGCCGCCAACAGAAATCATGGGGTCTGGGACAAATGAAAGGAGCAGGCCCCCCCCCCCGTAACCCATAGCGCACCCCCGCTCCCGAACCCATAGTGCACCCCCCCAAACCCATAGCGCACCCCCCCGAACCCATAGCGCACCCCCCCGAACCCATAGCGCACCCCCCGAACCCATAGCGCACCCCCCCGCACCCAAACCCCCCCCCCCCCCGAACCCATAGCGCACCCCCCCTGAACCCATAGCGCACCCCCCCCCCCGAACCCATAGCGCACCTGCCACGAAAAAATATCTTTTAGCGCGCAACTTTTACTTTACTGTTTTCTTATTGTGATACAAAAAAAACATTACAATGCAACCTGTTTATTTTACATTTTCAACAAAAGACATGTGACTGCCGTGTCTGGGTGAGTGGGTGGTGGAATAACGGTGGGTGGGGTGGGTGGGTGAATGACGATGGTGGGTGAATGATGATGGGTGGTGAATGACGGTTTGGGTGAATGACGGTTGAAGACAGTTGAATGACTGAATGAGTGGTGGGTGGGCGAATGACAGTTTTGGACAATGACAGTTGGGTGGGGCGAATGATAGTTTGGCGAGATATGACAGTGGGTGGTGGGAAGACAGTGGGTGGGTTGGCGGAAGTTGGGCGAAGACAGTGGTTGGTGCTGGGCGAAATGACAATGGGTTGGTGGGTGGGTGAATGACAGTGGGTTGGGTGGGCGAGACTGGCGGGCTAATCCCGCAGCTGGCCGGGGGCAGGAGGCGCGCGTGGGGGAAGTTGGGTTGGGGTACACGCGCGGGGGAGTTAGGTTGGCGCCAGGGCCATTAACAACATTAGAGGCCTCAGGGCAAAGCAGTGCACGGGCCCTGCCTACATAACCACTAACATGAATAAAAATGTAAATTAACGATTGATTAACGAATAGTTAATATCCCCTGAATATCTGTTTACAATTATTCTTACATCTTACTGTTACAGTGTTATTCATAAAACAATCTTTTATATAACTTTACAATACCTCACAAGAGAAACATCACTTGCAAGCTATAACTGCAGTACAGTGAAAAAACTCAACCTGTACCACTTTTTTTATCTGAAGAAATATCTCATAAAGAAACATCACTGGTATATACTTATACATAGCAGACAGTCGCTCCCAGCCTCCCACGCCGCTACTAGCAGCAGCACCGAAGTGCTGCTGCATGCTAGGTGCAAGCGGTTGTGACGCGAGCCGGGTGCGGGCGGTGGAGCGAGCGAGCGAGCGGAGCCAGGAGTTCCACCAGTGAAAAAACTCAACCTGTACCACTTTTTTTATCTGAAGAAATATCTCAATAAAGACATTCACTGGTATATACTTATAACCTATGCAGACAGTCGCTCCCAGCCTCCCACGCGCTCACTAGCAGCAGGCACCGGAAGTGCTGCACTGCTAGGTGCAAGGGTGTGTGACGCGAGCCTCGGGGTGCCGGGCGGGGGGAGAGCGAGCTGGGGTCGGGCGCCCGCGCGGTGGAAGAGCGAGCCCTCCAAGCTAGATTTAGAATGGAGATTTTACATTTTTTAGCATTGCTGGGTAGGGTTGCCAGATGGCTTGTCCAAAAATACTGGACACAATGGTAAAGTTACAACGCCCCCAAATCAATAAAAAAAACACCACGCTCCCGAATACATATAAAATATGCCCCACCGCCCCCATACATACAAAAACCCCCCTACCACCCTCAAAATAAATAGACCACCACCACCCGCAGATATAAAAATCCCCACCCTCCAATACATATAAAAATCCCCCACCTCTCCAAGACATAAAAAAACCCCCACCCCAGATCCAGACATAAAAAACCCCCCCACCCCACCAATCATATAAAAATACTCCCCATCCCCCAATTCATATAAATATCCCCCACCTCCCAATTCATATAAAATATACCCCCCCCATCCCTAATCATATAAAATACCCACACAAGCCCCAATATATAAATATACTCCAACCACCCCCATATATATAAATATATCCAACACCCCCATATATAAATATACCCACCACCCCATACATATAAAAATTGCCCCCCCCACCCCAAACACCCAAACCCCAATAATATTAAATCCACCACACCCCCATACATATAAATATACCCCACCACCCCCAATATAAATATATCCCCACCCCATATATATAAATATACCCCCACCACCGCCATACATATAAAATATACCCCACACACGCCATACATAAAATATTCCCCCACCACGCCATACATATTAAAATATACCCCCACCACCCCCATATATATTAAATATACTCCTACCACCAATGCATATTAAATATACCCCCACCACAACACCATACATATAAAATAACCCACCACCCCCATATTTATTAAAAGTATACTCATACCACCCCAATACATATTAAATATACCCTCACCTCCCCCCACATTGTACTTTACCTATCTCCTGCAGCACACAGACAGCACAGAACATGTCTCTTTGCCCGTCGGAGTGTGGGCTCCGACCCTGCTGTCCTCTGATTGGCTGTCCTCTTCTCCAATCAGGGACAGCACACCAGTCCTCCTTGCTCTGCCCAGCCACCGTCCAGGCCCTGCCTCTCTCTGCCTCCGCCCTCTCAGACACTTAACGCTCGCCGGACAACTGGCAACACTATGGTGGGCACTCTGGGTGCGTGGTGCCTCCCTATGCTGTGGGGCCCCTGGTTGGCGCGCGTGGGGGAAGTTAGGTTGGCGCGCGCGCAGGGGAATCCCATGGCACATCCCCTACATCCCACGTTGGGAGCCGAGGGGTGGGAGCGGGGGGATGAGCAGGCCAAGGCAGCGGGCGGGCCCACAGGCAGCAGGACGGATACCTGCTTGCCCTGCGCATGCGCGCAGAGAGAAAAATCGTCGCCATTTTAAAAAAAAACTTTTTTTTTTTACTTTAACGGCATGGCCGGGCTTCCCTGATTCACGGGCCTGGGACGCCAGTGCCCCTCTGCCCCCCCCCCCCTGTTGGCGGCCCTGAGGGGAACTAAGGAGAGACTCTTGGGGTCTCAAGCTCCTGGGGTCTGCTCCAGGGACAAAGATGAAGAGCTGTGTGCGGTAAGAGAATAAAGACAGTTTTATACTCCTGCCTGAGGATGCCATTATTCAGGGGGAGGGGAGGAGTTTTCCTGTAGAGGTAGTACTTATCTATGATAGACCTGGAGATGGAGGGGTGCACCAAAGAGGAAAGAAGATAATATCCCAAAGCCTGTCCTGTTATCCCCAATACCATCAGTGGAAGCTCCGAATCCTGAGAGCCTACAGGTGATCAGCACTACACCTGTGGTAACAACGACCAAATCTGCCGTAGGGGGGAAGATGTTACCATATATATTATATATATATATATATAATATATATAATATATATATATAAAGCAGAAAGTAGCCGTGTTAGTCCAGTTGCGATAGTGCAGAATAAATGAGTTCTTAAGTATTAGGTGATACTTTTTTATTGGACTAACAATTTATGTCATAGGACAAGCTTTCGAGAGTTCTCTCCTCTCTTCTTCAGGTCAGCAATACTGATTTACACAGGAATCATGCTAGACAGTGTAGAGAGAAAAAAAAAAAACAGATATTACTGTAGATAAGGTCGGGTGTTAAGTGTTTGAAGCCAGGGGACAGTGTCAAAGAAAGGTGGGGAGGGGAAGGCATGCTGGGGTGGGGGGGGGGAGAGAAAGTGTGGAAAGAATAGAGGCAAGCAGGATAATTACAGACAATTTTGGTAGGGTGTGAGAAAACCCATGTCCACATTAAGTCCTTTGGTTTGGTGTCAAAGAGTCTTATCATTCTGGCTCAAATGTTTTCCGTTCTTGGGTGCTTTGGGATGTTTAAGAAAAAACATTTGAGCTCAGAATGATAAGACTCTTTGACACCAAAACCAAAGGACTTAGTGGACATGGGTTTCTCCACACCCTACCAAAATTGTCTGTAATTATCCTGCTTGCCTCTATTCTTATCCACACTTCTCTCCCCCCCCCCCCCGCATCCCTTCCCCTCCCCACCTTTCTTGACACTGTCCCCTGGTTCAAACACTTAACACCCGACCTTATCTACAGTAAATATCTGTTTTTTTTTTTTTTTTTCTCTCTACACTGTCTTAGCATTGATTCCTGTGTGAAATCAGTATTGTGACCTGAAGAAGAGAGGAGAACTCTCGAAAGCTTGTCCTATGACATAAATTGTTAGTCCAATAAAAAGGTATATACACTAATACTGAAGAACTATATATATATATATATATTAATATATATATATATATATATATATTAGAAAAAGAAAAGAGAAAAAGCGCCGATCCTTGTTGTAAAATAGATGAACATTTAATAAATCAAGGACAAGACAAATGCACACTTACACATTTGTCTGATAAAAACAGGCATTTTATGGACCTGCCATGCACCAAAAGAAGACTCACGGTCACCTCCGCTCTGCAATCTCAGATTAGTTCTTTGTCCAGTATTTGAGAACGCCGTTTTCTCCAGGATGGATATTAACCACTTGTAAGGAGCTTCTCAGCAGCGTGCGTCCGCCATTGCTCAACGCAGTGTGTACTGGAACCCGGAAGGACTTTACTTGCGTCTTGGTTTTGGTGTCAAAGAGTCTTATCATTCTGAGCTCAAATGTTTTTTTCTTTTAAACATTCCAAAGCACCCAAGAACGGAAAACATTTGAGCTCAGAATGATAAGACTCTTTGACACCAAAACCAACCCCATGCCTGCAAGCCCACAAAAAGGTACAACGGGCTAATCAATCAATCGCAACAAGCAGGACCGAATGCAACAACAGAATCAAAACATCAAAAAAGAAAATCAATATATAACTCTGCAAGCTCTTCATGATCAATTCCTGAGTTCAATGAATTTTTCACATAAAAGCTGGGTGAATATTTCAGGTATGTTCTCATACTATATTTAAGCTGTAATATGTAGCACTTGAATTTTTTGTTTTGCCTTTTAAACGTTTTTATACTTTTAAGACACTGTGTGCTCATTTGCATATCATTTCCCAGAATCCCTGGTTGCAGTGGAAGCATTGTATGCTAAGAGATAATGGGGAAAAGCAGGGTCGCAGGCCCTGTGAATGTGCTCAATAGTGATATTTGTATTTTACTATCTTTTAGAAAAGCACTAGAGACATCACTCGATATTTCCTTATACTGTATTTGTTCATGTTTTAATTGAGATTTACTGCAAACAGTGTACTGTAGTGGTCTGTGAGTGACATCTCTAAATATATGAGGGCGCCATAATTCTTCCTTGCTTTGTTTTTTTATATAGAATGAATCAGTTTTAATTGTAATAAATACTTACTCACCTGGTTTATTTTAACGATGCTAAAGCAAAACACATGTTTTTTTTTTTTAAACAATACAAAATAAACCTTGTTGTATATAGCTTTTTCTTATAATGATTTTGTATTGTTATTATTTCCAGGAGTCGGCGGGCAGTTGGCAGAAAATAACCTCAATGTGACTGTGATGATCCCTTTTAATGATGACCCTTTTGGGGTGTTTCAAATAAGCCCTGAGAGTCAGAATCGGGAGGTAGCAGAGATGTGCTTTCTGAGGAGGACATGACTACTACATCACCAACTTCTCCTCCATTTGGAGACAACAGGGCACATTTGGCATGTTCGGGTTGGCTGGGAAATATCCTCGAGTACATTTAAATTGGTCTCCCTCCCATGCTGGATTCTTACTCCTCGCTTCCTTCTCTTCTTCTGTGCAGCTGCAGCCTCACATCGGGCGCCATCCCAGTGGAACGGATGCATTGTATTTCAGTGGTGTCTGAGGGTGCATTTGGAGTTCTTGAATCACAATATTACCAAAATATGAATAACACACTGGCAAACTTCACTTTTTCTGCATGGGCCAAACCTAGTGTGAATATGAATGGATTTATAATATCGAAAGACAAGGACAATGGAACTATGTATTATGGGGTCAAAGTGGATACAAATGACTCATATAGTGTGATGCTTTTTTACATGACACTTGGATCAATGTTACTTATGTCGCTAAGGCTGGAGTCCAAAAGTTTATAGAACAAAATGCCTGGATGCATCTTTTGATTATGCTGGACGTGGCATTATTGAGTTCATATAGATGGGAGCCATTCCCTGAGAGTTAAGAGCCTGCAGGGAGAAGCAATAGCTAATGGTAATGAATGAGTATTACTCGCATCTTAACTGAAAAATAAATCCAGTTTTGTTGTTGGAAAAGAAGTTCAATGTTTTAGTAGCCATAATATTTCAAAGTCTATTTTCTACAGTACTCACAGAACAAATATAGCACATACAAATTTGAATTTGTGTTAGAACAAAATTAAGCTTTCATGCAATCATGTTACATTACTTTAACAAACTTGTCATCTCTTTTAAAGTACAAAGTGTACGTCATTGATGCTTATTTTTAAAACTTTATTTTTTTAAATTAAATATGACCATAAAATATAATAATACATATTTTAAGTGTCAGTATGTCATTTTTGCTAACTAAGGATGTGCAAAAATGTTTGCCAAAGTTCAAACACCAAATGAAATTAACTAAAAAAAAAAACATTATTATCAATATCACTTTATGTATATATTGCCGTTTGTGCCAAATTCTGGTCAAATATCTGCTGGAAATGTGGGTTTGCAAGGATTTCTGAGCAATGTAAACTTTGCAAGAGAAATGTGTGACAAAAATTGACAAGCACATTTGAAGCCATTCGCACGTCTACTGATAACACAGTGAACTAATGCTACTTCTACTACTAATATAAACACAACAATTATTATATATATTATATACAATGACAATAGAGTGGATGATAGAATAAAAGAGCCAGGAATCACCAGAATAAAAAACGATAGGTAACAGCTTCCATATAGTTGCTTGTCATGCTTTATTCTTTCAACTATGCAGCCAGATTTTTTTTCTTCTATCTTTTTTCAGGTTCTTTATATTGTGTGTTCTTGTTTTTTTGTTTTTTTTAGTTTAATTTCTTTTTTCTCCCCATATTTACATTGAGATTCTGCTCTGGTCATTTCTGTTTGAAGAATTGAAATGCCCTGTAATCATCGTAATCATATCATTTACCTGATATTAAGAACAATCCAGTGACAGGGCATTTTTTTTCTCTCCATCAGGTCCAGGGACCTTAAGAGTTTGTGCGGGAGTTGAATGGAGGCAGCAGATACACAGGAATGCTGCAAGATGTGAGGATTTATGGCCAGAAATTGTCTCGCAGAGATCACTGAACTTCATGCTACTCCAGCAAAGAGTGACCTGCACCATATCTGGATATTTGGAATACAGCAAGGGAGAGACGCATAGTCGTTCATTATATCCGCACGGGATGACAATGAAGAAGAGGAAAGAACTTTTCATATTAAAGCTGGTGTCTGTATATGGAAGTGCAAGAATCCAGAGGAGAACACAACAGCAATGATAGGATCCAAAAAAGTGATAACGCCAATGGTTTGTTTGGTTTTACAGGATCCTGCATTCCTGAGGTGAGACATAGAACGGGTATGGTATATTCTGTTGTGGTATAGTGTGGTATATGGTATCATCTTGCACAACTAGTATAACACAATAAAGATGAAATATATAGTGGCAATATTGTATAAGACATTATGTGTCAATATTGTCTGCTATATACAGTGCTGCATATAGTAAGTAGAGTGCTGTAAGATTACTATAATGAAGGAAAGCATAATTGTAAATAACCCATAAAGACACCACTGCACTAAGGATGGTGGAGCAAGACATAGTGGCCCTACACCCTCCCTCCACGATTCAAAAGCGAGGCTAAGTGTTAAGTCATATTGGGGGGTAATGTCCTCAGGCAAGACCTTATAAAGGGGTGGGTCACATGAGAAGGCCTCCGACCGCGTGCCTTCAAGTTAAACAGTTCTATCCTCCTGCCCTCATTTTTGTTGCCTGTTATTACTCTTTTGCATTAACAAAAAACATTACATGATATGAATTAAAAAATGTTTGAACAATAAAAGGGGGAATGTTAAGTAGAAATGCTAATGTGTGTGTAGTTTATCACTGCTTAAAGCATCAATCTAGGTTTATTTATTTTTTTTATATTATTATTGGATCGAAGCAGGGGGTCTTCAAAGCTGAACTGTGTTAATTTCAGCTCCGGGGTACCCCTGCTTCCAGAGAATCACCTTCGCAGGACTGCCGGATCTCTGCAGGCAGGGAACTTGTGTGCCTAACATAAAGGCAGCATTACATGTTCCACGTCACATGGGTTGATTAAGTCCCTCGGGGGCCCCCTTGGCACCAGATGTTTTGGGCCCTTCCTCGCAATTTAAAAAAAAAAAAAGCCTGAAAATGTACTTTATATAAAATCTAAATAAGTTTCAAAGAAATAATTTTTCTTAGATTTACTACATACAGCTCAGCGCTTTTCAGTCCCAAACCCTTTCCATATCTGCGCTTCACCTTTTCTCACCTACACTGCTCCCATCAGTGGTATAACACCAATTAGTAAATATGGACGTAAATCTGTTCTCCTTTTACTCCTCCCAAGTACCTGACATTTTTCTCCCAGTCTGCAGAGGAAGGCTCTACCATATCTGTGTTTGTGGAACGTACAAGAGGAGCACTGGACACTGTACATCTTTTCTACACTATCACTCAGACTGCCTCTTACAGCACTAATGATTCTGATTTTACTAGCAACCATGGAAATATCACGTTTCTTCTTCTTTGCAGAATCAAAGGTAAATATCTGTTTTTTTTCAATCTTGAAAAAAGGGTCATTTAGTTCGCCCCTCCCCACTGTCCAAGTAAGCAGGTTTTCTTTTCATGCAGCTGGTTGCGACATTTTCAATGCCAGGACCATCCTTCCCCTAATTATAGAGGTAAATAAGGATTTAATCAGTTTATGTTAGGACCTGCGATATTATGGTCATGCCTTGAAAGTGGCTCGCAGGCTTATATCTTTGGCCAAGGGGTTAACTAAATGACCCTTTTTTCAAGAGATATAGGTATTTCACTGTGTATTTTTGTCACATTGGATGTTTGCTCTGGACGTCTTTGTTTCTTGATATATATATCGTCGTACGATCGAGGAATTCCTTTCGGGTCCACAGAGAGAGTTTGGAGCGGCAGCAGCGTCAACATCTACATCCATTTCTGAGATTACAACCGCTTGCAGACGGAGGAGAACTATGACAGTGTGATGTCGGCTTGGTGCATGCTGGTCCCATAAATGATTTTACTATTGAGAAAGTGTGAGTTGGCAATTGTCGTTACTTTGGCGAATTAAACCTTTTATCACTGATTTTATACAAGGATCGGGCGCCTTTTCTTTTCTTTTTTTCTAATATATATATATATATATATATATTAGAACAGTTTTAAAGACAGCGCACCTTTTTCCAGCACACCCAAATTGCTGCCCTGCTGGTGACGTGTGCCAAAATGTTGCACCAAATATCAAATTGATTAAGATAGTTACATGAACCAACTAGTGCTAGCCTATATGAGAAAAAATGTTAATTGTAAAAATGGTAATATACATAAAAAAACATATAAACAACACAAAAAAATTGTAAAAATGTCAAAATGTGAAAAAATGTTGCAATAATCTATTGGTATTATTTCCAAATTATAGCATAAAATTACACACATGAACTATAAAAAAATACTTAAGTCCAAATGAAGTCCATGAATGAATAAAACAAAGGTCCAGGCTGCTTCTTCTTGGGCTCACCAAGTTCCCATAGTACCTATTAGAAAAAGAAAAGAGAAAAACGCCCGATCCTTGTGTAAAATCAGATAACATTTTAATAAATCATGGACAAGACAATGCACACTACAATTTGTCTGATAAAAACAGGCATTTTATGGGACCTGCCCATGCACCAAAAGAAGACTCCACGGTCACCTCCGCTCTGCAATCTCCAGATTAGTTCTTTGTCCAGTATTTGAGAACGCCGTTTTCTCCAGGATGGATATTAACCACTTGTAAGGAGCTTCTCAGCAGCGTGCGTCCGCCATTGCTCACACGCATGTGGTACTGGAACCCGGAAGGACTTACTTGCGTCTCCACGATCTCTCTCTGCTGTGGCCAAGGCAGGTCAGCCACCGTAGTTTCAATGTAAACTGTCCCTACGCGTTTTCTTCCGCCTTTGCGGATTTCATCAGGAGGGATGGACACCAAAGGGCGGTCTGATGTTAAATAGTCCCCTCATATCAATAAACATTGTATGACTCCCAGGTGTGTTTCAAATTAATAGGTGTCATTAAATCAAGTTGATATCTGGTGCAATGAGATTGAGAACTATAATATATTTAGACATAAACAGACTGGGGGCGAGTCTTGTGTACTATGGCCGTTACATAGATGACATCATCCTAATATGGGATGGTGATCAGGAACCCTGGAACATAAACTACAGGCATTAACAACAATGGACATGGATCTGGTTTACTTATAATGTTAATAGAACACAATTGTGTTCTGACCTAGAACTGGAGGCTAATTTAAATGGAGAAATCACATCACAAACCCACTTTAAAACAGTCGCCACCAATAGCTATCTACACAACAATAGCAACCTTATAAAAATGGTTGCCAACATCCCCAGGGGCCAATTTCTCAAATTAGGAGGAATTGTTCTTCACGTTCTGATTTTTTGGCCACGGGGGAAATATTGGTTGAAAGATTTCTGGCCAAAGGTTATTACAAACACATCTTATATGAACATTTCGACAGGTAGGTCTCCTGGAGCGTAAATCTTTATTATCCAAATCAAACAAGGTTGGAGGGACCAATGGTGATTTTGGGGTCATTCTGTCAAGTCACCACTTTTTATTACGACATTTAATATTCATGAAGGCATTTCAACAATTCTTAACAAACACGGGAGTATATTGTTAAGGGACCCAATAATTGGAAATAAATTACAACTAAAGTTCCCATTATATACAAAAAGCCAGAAACTTGAAAACTATCCTAGCACCTAGTCGCCTTAAACAGATTAAGGATCCTTCTATGTTAAACCGACAATAAATGGCAACTTTGTTTTGTGGTAGAAATAGATGTATAACATCCACATATGTGCAAAAACCAACCATATCACTTCCTTTTACAACAAATCTACACATACAATTAAGAGTCATATGGATTGTCTATCCCATTCGTGATCTATGTCATTACATGCAATGCGGACTCCAATATGTGGGGAGAACCACAAGGACTCTAAGCACAAGATTTCTAGAACATAGAGAAACTTCTACATGTATTACTACTCATAACCTATCTAGACTTTCTGGAAATACACAACAAGGATCCATCATCATTGACTGTTATGTGCTTAGAACATATCCTCTAGCATTATTAGTGCCGCAGTCAAAAAACTGAACCTAGGGAGACCTTCTGGATTTATATGTGTGAGACATTGAGTCCAGGGGGTCTAAATACTGCATTGACACAAGCACTATAGTGTAATATAGATTCAACATCCACTTCCATTGACGGGATCTCAGAGGTCTGGGTTGAGCATGTATACATGCTCCCTCCGAGGTTCCCAGTCGTTGCGATTGTGGGACCCTTGGTCAGCACTGTATCACAAACACACAATATTTGTTTTTGACACACAATCACAATCCTTTATTATTCCTATCAAGTTACAATATAATAATCATATTTAGAATTAAAGTTCACAAATTAATGTATAAACTACTTCAGTTTCACATAAGAACACAATATAACACACTAAATCCTTCACTTCTAAATATTTAAATAGTTATTCACTTGGATTGCTGCCTCTTGCTTGCTAGTATTCTCATCTTAAGCAAAATAGAGCTCCGCTTCTTTCCCCTATTACTCAATGTCTATTAGTCAACTAGATTTTACAAATACATATTCATCCCTCACACAGTTCAGTTATTTACCTAGAATCAGCACCAATATTAGTTGTCATATTGATATTTCAAACATATATGGGATGGTTGGTTATAATCCAGGTCTCTTTTATATCCTATGCTAGATCATTTCTTGCCCCTAATTATATCTATAGGGATCATCTCTCTATATGATATAGAAAAAACAATTATCATTTAGGAACAATTGTAATTTGACCAATCAGGTCTCCAAATACCCAAATTTGGTTATATTTGATATATAAATCTATAGCCACGATGAGTTTTGGCTTGTCTCTTGCAATCATTAACCGCTGTTTCATCTCTCTTCTTTCTAGTTTACATATGGAAGATACATTAAATGTTTCTCTCTTTTTCAAGCTTAATTATGTATATTCTCTTATTATTTATTATATAAGCACTATGTATTAATTAATTATTGTTTTTTAGGTATCATTACGTTATTTAGATTTTATATAATATGTGATTATACAACTAAAGATATATTTTCTTATCATTAGTTATAGTAGGGTTGTGTATATTACATGATAATTAATTTGTTCACGTTCCAAAAAGACTAGCACATGTTAGATGTCATTCTCTTGAATATCATTATTATTTTATTTATTATTTAATCTAATTATATTTTGTATATTTTTTATATTTTTTTATTTTTAATTAGTATTACACACAAACGTTGAATGATTTTTATTTTCATATCTGTTCATGTTAGTACGTAATTTGCATTAAATTGTTGTAACTACTCCTTTGCAGCAGTATCCTCGTTTGCTGTTATTAAATGCACTAACGTTCTAAATTCTGTTATGTCTAAATATATTATAGTTCTCAATCTCATTGCACCATATACAACTTGATTAATGACACCTATTTAATTGAACCCACCTGTGAGTCATACATGTTTATTGTATGAGGGACTATTTAACTCAGACAGCCCCTTTGGTGTCCATCCCCTGATGAAATCCGCAAAGGCGGAAGAAACGCGTAGGGACAGTTTACATTGAAATTACGGTGGCTGACCTGCCTTGGCCCCAGAGAGAGATCGTGGAGACGCAAGTAAAGTCCTTCCGGGTTCCAGTACACACTTCGTGTGAGCAATGGCGGACGCACGCTGCTGAGAAGCTCCTTACAAGTGGTTAATATCCATCCTGGAGAAAACGGCGTTCTCAAATACTGGACAAAGAACTAATCTGAGATTGCAGAGCGGAGGTGACCGTGGAGTCTTCTTTTGTGCATGGCAGGTCCCATAAAATGCCTGTTTTTATCAGACAAATGTAAGTGTGCATTTGTCTTGTCCTTGATTTATTAAATGTTCATCTGATTTTACACAAGGATCGGCGCTTTTTCTCTTTTCTTTTTCTAATATATATATATATATATATATATTATATATATATATATATATATATAGTTCTTCAGTATTAGTTATATACTTTTTATTGGACTACAACAATTTATGTCATAGGACAAGCTTTCGAGAGTTCTCCTCTCTTCTTCAGGTCACAATACTGATTTACACAGGAATCAATGCTAAGACAGTGTAGAGAGAAAAAAAAAAAAAAAAACAGATATTTACTGTAGATAAGGTCGGGTGTTAAGTGTTTGAACCAGGGGACAGTGTCAAAGAAAGGTGGGGAGGGGAAGGGATCTGGGGGGGGGGGGGAGAGAAGTGTGGATAAGAATAGAGCAAGCAGGATAATTACAGACAATTTTGGTAGGGTGTGAGAAACCCATGTCCACTAAGTCCTTTGGTTTTGGTGTCAAAGAGTCTTATCATTCTGGCTCAAATGTTTTTTCTTAAACATCCCAAAGCACCCAAAAAACGG
>WSYH01011246.1:7503-21221 GCA_036426205.1 Ascaphus truei
ACACACCACACACACACCACACACACAACATCCAACAAACACTCCACACAACACACACACCTCACATCACTCAACTCCACACTCACAACACACACCCACTCATACCACAAACACACACACACACCAGTCACCTCCAGTACAGCACACACCCACCCACTCCATACACACACGTCCCACACAGCACACACAAACCACTCCCACACACCCAACTCACAAGCCCACACTCACACACCGACACCCACACTACAACCACACCCACAACACCCGCCTCCCACACCGCTCCCAATACCCAGCCAAACACACCTCCCACCCACACCCTCCACACCACATCACTCACAGACACACTCGACACACCACACACATCACCCACAACCCCACACACGTCAACCACCCCACACAAACAATCACGACACACACTCACTGGTGGGTGACTGGTTGGTATTCATTGGAAGGGAGGGGGCCTACTGTTCCTCCAGGGCCTGCTGTCCTCCACATGCTGCTCCACATCTAGGGGATCGGGCAGGAGTTGCGGAGGATCGGGGCCATCGAGGATGGGGGGGCCAGCGGGGAAATGGGGGCCAGCAGAGGATGGGGGGGCCAGTGGGAGGGTGGGGGCACCAGCGGGAGTATCGAGGGGACAGCGGGAGGATCGGAGGGCCAGTGGGAGGATCGGGGGGCCAGCGAGGAGGTCAAGGTGCCAGCGGGAGGATCGGGGGGCCAGCGGGAGGATCGAGGGGACAGCAGGAGGATCGGAGGGCCAGTGGGGGGGTCGAGGGGATAGCAGGAGGATCTGCGTTATTTCTTTATTCAATTCTAGAATATTTTCTTCCGATAGTTCTGGAACTTTACATTTCTCCAAATACCTGGAGATGGCTTCTGGTCCTGAAGATCAGTTCTTTGGGAAATTTAGGTTGTACAATCTTTANNNATTTAGAATGGAAGTCAGAGAATTCCTTTGCTATTTGCTTTTCATTGTATGTTTTTTCTCTTGACCTAGTTTGGATAGCTGTGATTTGCGATTTGGTTCTTAGCCCTCTAAGTTTAGACGCTAATAGCCGGTCGGCTTTGTTGCTTTTATCGTTGTACTTTTGCTTGGTCCACCTTAATGCTCTCTCCACTTCGTCTAGTTCAGCGTTTCCCAAATGGTGGTTCGCGACCTGGCACCGGGCCATGGAACCAAAATTGCCAGGTCGCAGCGAGGCTGGCCGCGCGGTGTCCCCATCAAGTTAAAAAAAAATGGCGGCAATTCCCCCGCGCATGTGCAGGGCAAGCAGGGGCTCCCCCCTGCGCCCAACGTGGGATGGAGGAGGAAGTACCAGCTCCTCTGCAGCCCGCACATTACGTGGGACGGAGGGGAAGTACTAGCTCCTACTGCGGCCCGCTTCCCCCCATGGCCATTTTTTTTATATTAGTGTTAATTACAGTTTACCAAAGACTTCATGAAATAATCTTCTTTAATCTTTTTATACTAATACAATCTTCTTCAACAAACATCTTTTGCTGGCTGTCTCTTGTACAGTTTCACCTATAAAATAATTGTGAGATTGTTACTTATTAATAATAGAGAAGAAATAAATGCATGAATTACAGTGTGCTCGCTTCTGTGTCTGTGTGCATGCGTGTTCTGTGGAACCTGTATGTAAAGCATATGTGGGTGATTGAATTTCTGCACATGTGCGTACTACCAGTATGTGAACTGTATTGAACTATATGTATGAACTGTATGGAATGCATGCGCAGAACAGGTATTCCCAATTGACTGGAATGCATACATTACCTTCATTATCCATTATTGCTGGATGTGTTTCCTACACGAACATGGGATTGATGTTAATCAACCTGCCAAATCTGCAAAAAAAAGATGCAAACAAGGATTAAACAATGACAAACAATAAATTACTGTATTAAAAACGGTATTATTCCCAAAAATTATGTTTTAGTCATCAGTTTCAGTTACTGATAAGTACAGCCCATAGTCCTCTGATGTCGTAAAAATTCATTGAGTCTTGAGTTATGCATCAGTGTATTTATACTGCCTCTTCAGTTCTTCTAAAATAGATAAAATTGTCGGGAATAGTCATCTTACACCTGGAGCCATTAAAGTTTCTCATTTTGTACTACAGGGCATAGCGTTCAAAAGTCACATGGTGTCGAAATATTAGCTGGGCAAATCGACTAGGCTGTCCCTTGCTTTTTCTAACATATCTTTGCAAAGTGTCCACTAGTATTACGTAAAGCAGGATGTCATCTATTGAATCACCATGGACAGTGATATCGGTGCATCGTTGCTTCTGTGGTGCTGCAGCTGTTCTTTGGAAGTCAGGCACAGGTAACTTCTCCGGGATGTCACTTTTCTGCAGGTCGATCCCTGAATCACCGGGGCACGAAGCCTCAAATTCCTCAACATGAACAGTTATGGTGGCAGGGCCCAATCAATGGCAGTTATGGCCACGGGTGTACATGCGAATTGTACAGGGGGAACAAACAGTAATTGTACATTATAAAGCCGCTTGGCAATGCAAGGGTTTGGAGTGAGGTTTCAAGGTGAGATTAGCGGGGTGGGATGAGGATTGAAGTACAGATACCTACTGCAGAATTAGCTTTTCTGGGTACAGGAATGGCAAGGATTTTGGCCATCTTTTTTCTCCATATCGGTCCCGGATCCTTCATCTTTGGAATTTTTGGTGCTACCTTGCTTTCTTTCCCCACTTTAGTCTTTTTGTTTTTTGGGTTTCAGGTAGACTTAAGTCACCAGCCATCCTTCACTTTCATAGGCTCCTTAGTGGTACAGTAGTAAGAAGTTCCTTGCGGGTGTACAAGCAGGATTAATCCATCATTGTAGCACAAGAGCTCACATCAAGATCAGTGAGTATGGCAATACAATTTCTGTACAGGAAAGCTGACATCACATGGTGTTAATGTTGGGCAGGGCTAGGTTGGTGATTGTCTACTGTTACTATGTGTTAAAAGTAGGACTGTACAGATGTAGCCAAATTTCCGCTCTCTGTGACCACGATTTGGAGCGGCTGGAGCACAGCCACTACAGCTCTCACGGCCTTGAGGGCAGTACATTTCCCCAAAGGATTAATGCTGCATTGGTCCCTGCTTCTGAGTGGCACCGGATCAGCCACCAGTCAGTAAGAGCTACGCAGAGAGAAGCAGTCACTATCTTTTTGCCACATCACGCAACTCTTACAAAAGTTCTCACTATTTTTATTATACATTTTTTGTACAAAGACTGGAAGCAGACGGTCTCTTGAGCAAACCCCATTAATTTCAGGTCTGGGGACCCCATGATTCCTGAGGTTCAGACCTCTGTAGGGGGTGCCGGTATCTCCTGCAAGTTTAAATCTTCCGTGTAACGACCCTCGCGACCAGGATATTTAAACAACACCCACATACCGGCACCCTCTATGGTCTGTATCTAGGGAGGCAGGGTGTAAATAACTGAAATTAATGGGTTCAGCTCCAGAGCCCCCTGCTTCATACCAATGTAAAAAATAATAATTAAAAAAAGCTTCATTATCTTAGTGGCTAAACGCTAAGGTAATGAAGCGGTTAACCCCTCCTACCACCAAGCCCCCCAAAAAACATATCCCCCCTCTAGACTATGCCCAATATCCCTATTAAACAAATGTGGCTAAGAGTTGTTTTGGGCATCAACCAAAATAAAAATAAAATATACACAGGAAAAAAAGGAACATTAAAAATACATTTTAAACAACCCATTGCAGTTATTTGCAATTTTTATTTAAGTTCAAACTCCTATAGTATAAAGTATAATAATGTATAGTTTTAATGTCTCTATATACCTACTCCAAACATGTAGCCTGATTAATATACTGTAGTAAAAAAAGTAGAAAAAAGTACACTGAGTCACCGTAAGACAAATTGAACCTTTGGGGCAGGAGACAGCCTTCACATGAATGGAAGGCTGAGAAAACTGCTTGGACCTTTGCCACTGTTATTTCCCAGGCTGGCTTTGCTTGTTTATAGGCACAACCATGTCCTGAACCTTAGTAGCACGATGGAGGAGGGTGAAGGGTACGGTATGCAGTGTTTGCCTATGCAGTATTTAGGATGCGCTTATAGTGCCGGCGACAAAAACGTGACGTCAAAACAAACGCATTTCCACCGTCGCGTGCGCTTATAGTAAGTGCGACGCGACGGCTTCGTCGTGATCGCTGGAAGTCATCTCAATTTGATTTTTCCAGCGACCGTAGCCTGACGTCGCCATCGCCGGCACTATAAGCGTAGCCTTAGGCATGTTGTGCTAGTATTATGGTCAAATCCCAAATCACTAATGTCCGCACTCAATACATGTAAATATTACACATGACACAACCCATTACAGTTATTTGCCATTTTTATTTAGGTGAAACAACGAGTATGAAAATATAATAATTCATTTTTTTAATGTCTCTGTGTCTACTCCAAATATGTACAGTAGCCTGATTAATATAGTAAAAGGAAAAAATATTACATTGAGTCACTTTGCTTATACTTGATTATAACGTGCAAGTAACCGAAGTTAGAGGAAAATTTTTATTAGGGTAAATTAGAACTTAGAGATAAAAAAAACAAAGACTTCAATAGACATCTTCTTCCGGCTGTCTCTTGTACAGTTTCGTTCTGTAAAATAAGAGTGAGATTGTTACTTATTAATAATAATGCGTCTTTGACTTTAGGTGCACACGTGTTCTATGGAATGCATATGTGTGTCTTTGAATTTAGGCTTTGAATTTTATGGAACACATATACTGTACGGGTCATTCGGGAATTACAGTTTTATGTAAACTTACATTTACTGTAATTATTGGGTAGAGAGTAGGGGCTGAACATTGGGTGCCAGCAACCCATTGTAGAAGTTGTATGAGTTGATGAAAGGGGTGTTCTGCCTGTAGTTGTTGTAGTCGATCATGTAGTTGGGGTGGTGGTTCATCTCATTTTTGGATTTGGTCGGTCCGTACTGGTACTGAGGCACGTACTCGGGTGGGGGCAGTTACTTGGTGGAGGAAGATACTCGGATGGGAGCAGATCGGAGGGATCAGTTCAGAAAGGTCTATTCAATCTCATTCTCCTTCGAAAGTTGCCAAAATTGGACATACCCATCCATGACATGTGTAGTGCCCAGTACCAGCCCCTCATGCTGGGGTGCGCTATTCTAATAATGCAATTATTAATGCTTACATTGTGTCTAATTAAATTCTTGAAGCCTTTTTTGTTGTTGTCGTAGAATGGGTAATTCGTAACGATATACTGATATGTCTCAGAGACGGGGACCCTCTTAGCTGTACTGTCTTGAATGCCACAATATGTTTAAAAAAACATAGCTGCATTTAGGTCTCGTCTTGCATTTATGTGCCATCTTAAAAACGGACTGCGGCACATTTTCTTAATGCATAGTGTTTTGAGTGAAGTCTGAAACTTTTAGTTTGTCTACTTGTAACGGGTGCTCCCTCTGGCCTGACCCACCCAATCTCATATTGGCCCGTGTAGTCTAACCAGTCCCCCATTACAAGGCGTGTGTGGTGGTGCACCTGCAAGTAACAGGACTCTTGAGTCTCCCGCTTGGTGTTATTAGGGGATGTCATCAGGACAGGTAGCTGAGGTAGTGGGTGCGAGTCCAACTTACTTCATGTGCAGCGCCTCCACCTCATCAGGATCTGTGCTTCCGCAGGGAGATGGTCCTGGTGAGGAACTCCTTCTTGGTGGTGCCATCCACTGCTGAGTAACTTCACACTCACCCAGTGAAGGTATCTTTAACAAGGGCATCTTTATTTGCATGGTGGTATGGGCAAGCTGCCCCTCACAGATAACAGCTCAGCCACTCATCTCTGTGCAGAACTCCATTAGGAAGGTCCCTTCTCCCTAATAGAGCTGCTTTCCACCTTTACTCTCAAAGAGATTCCCCCAGCTTCTCTGGCTGCTGTAATCTCCTCTCCTGAGCTGCTTTGTCTCTCTCTCTTGAGCTCCTCTGTCTGTCAGCTCCTCTAACTCTGCCAGCTCCTCTAACTCTGCTGCGTCTGCTTACTCTGCTGCGTATGCTTACTGACTCACAGCTAGCAGGAGACACTGCAACAATGTTGCAAACCTTCACGTGCCTCTCAGTGAACAGAGCAGCACAACAACAGGAAACTGAACTTCTAACTTTAGGCAGTGCTGTGTCTTATATCACCCCCCCGGAGAACAAACCTGCTCTGTACCACTAAGTGTGGGCACAATGCATGTTGTCACTTCCTTTGGGGACATATGACACCTCACCAGGGTGTGAGGGCAAACCTCCATGATAACTACTGGCATTCCTGCATACTTACCAGGTTTACTGCCAGCATGAGAAAGAGATATGTACACCAATCTTACACATGGCTACATTCTCCCCCTGGTGGAACCCCAACGTCCCGGCTGGGATCTAAATTTGCGGAACCTTCCTTCAGGTAGCACTGCAAAACATAACAACACATTACAGTACATATCTTTTCATCATAACCATAATAGATACATCCTAACTTTAGATGTATAACAACTAGGATTACCTCATGCTGGAGTATCCATTACTGGGACTACTCTACCCTCTTAAGGTGGCTTGCGCAGAGCATGGTCCACTGGGCTTAGAGCATCAATGCTGTAACACTCTAGGGGACATACTGTACACCCACCATCAGCCCATAACTCTGGCCTGGATGCTAGTGGACTGAGAGGATCATGCCCATACACCTCCCTAAGGCCTCTCTGGGAGATGTAGACTACCCCCTCTTGACTACACCACGTCTCATCTAACCCGCCAGGATCCCAATTTTCTGAATCAAGGGAACCCATTTCAAACATAAGTTCGTTCTCCCAGGGACGATGAAAATTACGTACCAACTTTTGGCGATCCCTAACAACTCTTCCTGACAGTGAGGGCACATAGGGGGCTCCCTGGGCAATAGGCACCATATGAGCAACATTACCCAAATCCCCAGATGAAACTCCCAATGTCCCTGGGGACCCAAAGTTTGACCCAAGGCTCTTAGAATCACATCCCACCATAACAGTACGATTGTCATCATTAGTGCAGTATAACATTCGTTGCATAGACATTTCCCTCCCCGATCCCTCATCAGAGGTAAAACAGTCACCCCAGTCCAGATTTTCCCCAGTCCATTCTTCAAAAGTGGCTCGGGACTCCCCAGACAACCCTTGGCTAGACTGGGACCCATAGGAAAAAGTGACAGGGGCAGGGGTTTTAACTATGGCCTGGGGTTGGGCATAGGGAAACACCGCCGGCATACGCGGGGCTACGACCCGCAACTTCTCGCTACCTTGCCCGGTACCATCGGACTGGCACTCTGGTTCACTCGCCTCCTTATTCCCAGGCTTCCGCAGGGCCTGCTGGCTCTTCTCGGACCCAGGCAACCGGGTACAGCTGCTTGGCCGAGAGGACACGGCCATCTCGCTGGACTCGCCGCCATCTTGCGTTGGGTTCCCAACCGGAACCTCTTCCTCCAGAACGACATCCGCCACCGGAAGTGATGGTTCTGCTCCCCGCTCCGTTTGGGCCTGGGCTAGGCCTTTCTCCGCCGTTGCCACCACCGGCACCTGTGGGGGGTTAGGAGGTTCCTCACCACTCCGCTGGCTTGCGATGGGTTCCTCTGTGGTAGGCCAGACTGGCTGTTGTAGGGCACACGGGCCTACATCATGGTCCGCAGCCGATGGGATAAATGTCTCTTTATCTTCAGCTTCACTTGTGTGGTCCGCCGGCTGGCGCATCACCACAGCTGGTTGACTACTGTCTTCAGTAGTACAGGATGGGGATAGGGACATCTCCACAGGGGAACAGCGTCGGGGCGCTTCGCATTCGCTGGTGGCCATCGGCCTGAAGCGGTCCTGCTCCGGCGGTACCAGTGGTAGCGATCCCCCTTCTCCCTGGGCAGTCACCTTACCCTTCGTTGATTCCATCAGGAATGGTTCCATCATCTGGGGTTCCGTAGCACACAGCAGCACTGGTTTTAGGAACTGTGCCTCGCAGCAGGCACACTTGGGTCCCCAGCTCAATTCGCCATCAGGAAAAGCACACTTGGGGCATAGGCACCGGACGTACCTTTTTCCTTCGACTTTCACTACCTGAACCCCTCGTGGTCGCTGATAGGGATCAAAGTTCATACCACCAGAGAGTTTAAGGTCTTTCTGTAAGCACGGGCACAAAAGAAATGTTACATACAGTCCCTCTGCTGGCCAAACACCATACAACTGCGGATGTGGTTCGCTGCATTCTGTTTCTTTCCTAGGGGGAACAGAAGTTGCTACTGGCAGTTCACTGTGCTCACTCCCCCTGGTGGACTCTAGAGGAGGGTCTCGTAGACTTGTAGGCTGACCCAGCACAGGGGCGGAGTGAGTCATAGTCCCTGAGGGCGCGGCTCCAGCTTTCGCGCCAAACTCCCCAACAGGGTGGAGTTTTCTCGTTGGCGCCAATCCTGGCCAACAATTAGCAAGCTGCAAAGTTGCAAGACTTTCTGCAGCTGGCCCACGCGGTGTCCCGGGAACGCGGGAACCGCCATTTTGGGTCGTATTATCTTTCTTCATCACATTTGAGGTAGCGTGTGGCTGTTTGTATATTGAATGATAACAAAGTCCATTTCGTTCCCCCCATCTAGCAACACTGTCGTCCTCACTAGTCTCGAGGGTACTTTCCCGAGAGCATAGACAGGACAAACCCGGCGCAGCCACGGCTGTCACGCCAGTCTCCAACAGGCTCACAGAAGTCTCTTCTGTAGCTTGTTCTTCTTCCACGCACAGGTCATATGCATGTTCCTCGTTTACCCGCCTTCCTGGACCTTCTGTGCTCTGCAGATCCTCCATTCTGACGGTTCTCTCTGCCCCCTGCCATCCTGGACCTTCTGCGCTCTGCAGATCCTCCATTCTGACGGGGCTCTCTCGAGAAGGGACACTTTCTACCAAGGAGTGGTTCTGACTCTGTGCTGAACTACTCACAGTGCAGGGGCGGGTTTCAGGTTTTCGCACCCACACCCAACAACCCTGACAATACTCTGCAACAATTTCTTGCACAGTCCTGGTGCTCTCCCGACTTGGCGGGAGCCGCCATCTTTGGTGTGACTCACTGCTTGAGAGAGCCTCCAATCTTGCGGTCGCCATTCTTTTCTCTGTTATAATTTCTGTTATCGCACATGGAGCTCCTCTCTGCGGGGCAGCTGCCACACCGATTCAATAAAATGCCTTGTGCACCACCTTGTGTACCTAATGTAGATCTGACTCGTGTTTGCACTACCTCAGGCTAGGCTCACTCTTTCTGTGTCTACTGTAACGCGTTCCTCCAGTCTGTGCTCCTTGGTAAGTGATCTGGAATGGAGACTAGAGTACTCTGGCTCTTCCATGCAGTACTTTGGGCGTCGACCTACTTTTGGCTAGCCTAGTGCGGACCCGTCCAGAATTCCTGCTCTCAGTTACCAGTTTACCCCTTAGGCGTCCCCCGCTAGCGCTACCTCAAGGCGACTAGGACAGCAATAGCCCCCGGCTCCAGACTCACTAACCCTTAACGGATCCCAAGGCGTCTTTGCGGCATGCAGCTCCAGCATCTCCCTGACTACCCCTGGCTCCGTCCCTCAAGCACAAAGTGGCAGCAGACACTTTCCCTGTTTCCTATTGTGTGCCTAGCAAAAGCCTGTCCTGTTGACAGGTATCTCAGCAGCGCCTCCAATTGTAACGGGTGCTCCCTCTGGCCTGACCCACCCAATCTCATATTGGTCTCTCTCTCTCTCTGGGACTTCTCTCTCTCTCTCTGGGACTTCTCTCTCTCTGGGGCTCTCTCTCTCTCTCTCTCTCTCTCTCTCTCTCTGGGGCTGCTCTCTTTCTTTCTCTGGGGTTGCTCTCTCTCTCTCTCTCTCTCTCTCTCTCTCTCTCTCTCTGGGACGTGTCTCCCTGTGGGACCTCCTTCTCTCCTTGCACCCAGCGTACTCTGAGCCTTTAACACAAGTTTGGGGATCTTCCTCTGCAGATAACCATGTGTCTCACTTTCTCGGTTAGGAAGATCTTACTCAGTCAGTCCCATTGAAGTTTAGTATCTCGCACATCTGAGGGTGACCGCTGATGTGCAGGTTTTACAAGCACTGGGTTGGATCACACATGTTATCCTGCCATCTGTTCATATCTTGGTTCACACAAAGGACACGTCAGACAGAAATATATGTATATAGCCAATGAAGAATATCACTTGTGAGCACATTCACCTCTTAGACAGGTCTGCACCCCTGCCTTTCAACCAATATCACCTAGCATACAGAGCTCTCACTGCAGCAAGGGATTCTGGGAAAGGACATGCAAATGAGCACACAATGTGTCACCTTTTGCTTGGAATATCCATTCACATAGAGCCCATTTAAGCGGATGTATCGCCGTTCACACAGCTTTTAAGCACAGCATGGGACTAGCAAAGCAAGTCAAACCACTCACAGACATGTTTCAACCTTGATAGGTATCATCAGTGTGAGGTTGGTTTATACTTGCTTTGCAATATTTCTAGGAATGGTGAAAGGCAGGGTGCAGACCTGTCTATGACATGTGAATGTGCTCACAAGTGATATTCTTTATTGGCTATATGCTAACAGTGGAGGTTTTTTGTGCCTTTTTCACCCACCATAACACACACACACAGACAGACACACAGACATAAATATATATATATGACACACACACACAATCATATACCGTCTACACATGTATAAATATATACACACATCTACAGTATGTCAGACAGTTTACAATATTCAAATCGTAGTTTCTGCTGAAATGACAGACTTAAAATCTTAGAGACAAAGAAATGCGCAGGGAGCGAGAAACGCGCAGGGAGTGAGAAATGCGCAAGGTGAGAAACGCTGTGGGAGTGAGAAACGCAGCGGGAGTGAGCAATCCGCAGGGAGTGAAATGCACAGGGAGTAATAAATGCGCAGAGTGAGAAATGCGAAGGGCATGAGAAATGCGCAGGGCATGAGAAATGCGCAGGGAGTGTGAAATACACGGAGTGAGAAATATGCAGAGTGAGAGATGCGGAGGGAGTGAGAGATGCACAGGGCATGAGAGATGCGGAGGGAGTGATATTCTGAATGCCTCTCTGGATTATCATCCTGGATATCCTCCGCCGACTGAAACTTAACATGGCAAAAACAGAGCTCCTCATACTTCCTCCCAAACCTGGCCCTGCTACCTCCTTCCACATTACTGTTGGAACTACGATCATTCACCCAGTAGCCCAAGCACACTGCCTAGGGGTCACACTCGACTCCTCTCTCACATTCTCCTCTCACATTCAAAACATTTCTAAAACTTGTTGCTTTTTCCTCCGCAATATAACTAAGATACGCCCTTTCCTAAGTTACTCGACTGCTAAAACTCTGACTCAGGCCCTCATTCTCTCCCGTCTTGATTACTGTAACCTCCTGCTGTCCGGCCTTCCTACCTCTCACCTGTCTCCCCTACAATCTATCCTAAATGCTGCTGCCAGAATCACTCTACTCTTTCCTAGATCTGTCTCAGCATCGCCCCTCCTGAAATCACTCTCCTGGCTTCCTATCAAATCCCGCATCTCACACCATTCTTCTCCTCACTTTTAAAGCTTTACACTCTTCTGCCCCTCCTTACAGCTCAGCTCTAATTTCTCGCTATGCACCATCCCGACTCTTGCGTTCTTCTCAAGGATGTCTTCTTTCTACCCCCTTTTTATCTAAAGCCCTCTCCCGCCTTAAACCTTTCTCACTGACTGCCCCTCACCTCTGGAATGACCTTCCCCTCAATACCCGACTAGCACCCTCTATCCACCTTCAAGACCCACATTCTAACACAACTGCTTAAAGAAGCATATGAATAGCACTGTGGATAATCCTGGACACATGATACATAAAGCTTGGCCCCCTGCAGACGCACTTACTAGTATTCCCTCCTACTGTCTCTGTACGTTCTCCTACCCACCAATTAGATTGTAAGCGCCTCGGAGCAGGGACTCCTCTTAATGTTACTTTTATGTCTGAAGCTCTTATTCCCATGATCTGTTATTTATATTATCTGTTATTTATATGATATGTATTACTACTGTGATGCGCTATGTACATTTATGGCGCTATATAAATAAAGACATACAATACAATAAATGCGCAGGGAGTGATAAATGCGCAGGGAGTGATAAATGCGCAGGGAGTGATAAATGCGCAGGGAGTGTGAAATGCGCAGGGAGTGAGAAATGCACAGGGAGAGAGGATGAGAGATACAAAGAGAGAGAGAGAAAAGGAGGGATAGAGTGAGAAATGTGGAGAGCAATGTTGATGGAGAGAGAAAGGCACAGGGAGTGAGAGAAATGCGGATGGAGAGAGTAAGAGAATGTGGAGGTAAAGAGTGAAATGCGGAGGGAGAAAGAAACGCAGGGAGAAAGAAGTGTGGAGGGAGAGAGAAATGTGCAGGGAGAATGAGAGAATTGTGGAGAAAGCAAAATGCGAGAGAAATGCTCAGGAAAGAGAAATGTTCAGGAAAGAGAAATGCGCAGGAAAGAGAAATGCACAGGAAAGAGAAATGCGCAGGAAAGAGAAATGCGCAGGAAAGAGAAATGCGCAGGAAAGAGATGCGCTGGGAGATAGAACACTCATAGCGCGCTTTACAAACTGCACAAAGGAACAATGTCTGAATAATAGTTTGTGTGTGTCGACACTACAATCACAGTCACAGTCACACAGACACAGTATCAAGTACCACACACACACACACTCAGTAAACACACACAGTCAGTCATACACAGTCACACATCAACTCAGTCATAAACACACGCAAAGTCACACATACACTCACTCATATTCAAACACAGTCATACAGTCACACATACACAGTCACACACAGTTATACACACACAATGCAGATTCATTGTTGGCTCTGTTACATCTAAGAAGCTTTCTGCTGTTGACCAATTCAAATGAAGCAGTGTGCACAGCGCTTCATGGAACACATTCCGAACACACTCACAGTGTCACACATTCCGATACACAAACACACACACTCCAATGAATAAACTCATGACCATCACGTATATTGTATCTTTATATTGTAACAAAAACAGTTTCTGTCAATGAAATATTTTTTTTTAATATATTTTACAAAAGACCCCCAAAAAACATTTTTAAAAAAAGGCACAGACCTGGTGTCACATATAGAGCTTTGAAATAAACAGCGAGGGGGGGACAGGGGGGATGTGGGGGTGCACCCTATCCCCCCCTCCAATAACATTAAACTGACCAAGGGAATGCTTCAAATTTGTACCCCCTTCACCCACAAGGCACTGCGTGAGGTCGTGTGAGCATGGTGGCACTCCCTGGGTATGGTTACCCCTTGCCCCCAACACGACTCGCGGGTTGGTCTGGGAGGGGGGGAGGTGAAGGGGTGTCCCGCTCGCTGCCGGGAAGGGGGTCAGCGGGAGTCTGGCTCTGCCGTCCGGCCGCGGGAAAAAGGAAGACATTCCCCCCCACTGGGGGGGTTCGGGGAAAGGCGCAGAGCGGGCCTGGCCTGCAGGAGCTGAGCGCAGGGGGCGGAGCCTCGTCACCATAATAATAATAATAATAACAATAATAATAGAAAACTGGAAATAAAGGCGGAAGGACAAAAACCGAGCGAGAGGGCGAGACCGCCCCCCTCCCCCCACCACACACCCATCGGGGGCCCGTACCATATGACCCGTCCTCGCTTTG
>WSYH01011247.1:0-21219 GCA_036426205.1 Ascaphus truei
AAAAAACGAAGATGAGTAAGCGATAGCCACAACCTCAAGGAGAGAGATAAAAAAAAAGAGAGAGACGCGTAAGAAAAAAACACTCTAGTCCGAGATAGAACCAAAGAGCGACATTATAGAGAGAGAGAGGAGACATGGGAACAGAACAAGCAGAGAAGAGACCAAGCTGCAGATGTAGTACCCCCCTCCACTCTCTCTCTCTCTCCCCCCACACTATCTCTCTCCCCCCACACTCTGGATCTCTTATTTACCCTATATATTTAATTGCCCTTCTAACTTACACCAAATAACCTATACTGTGTCTTCCAGATCTGACTCAAGCTTCACAAGCGAAAGACATACGGAATCCCCCTAACCAGACCACGACCGGTGGGGACCACCTTCCTCCATGGTATAATCATTGCGGGAAGGAGGGACCTCGACATTGAGGGGCCTGCCGGTCCGGTCAGGCTCCCCCAGCGCCGGATGCTGCTTTCGATATATGAAGCGGGCAATCCAGACTATAGTTGTAAGAGGTTCAGCGAAACCTAGTCATTCACCACCTGGCTTTTTCTTTCTAGATCGGCATTTAACCCACCACACACACACACACACACACACACACACACACACACACACACACACACCCACACAGCACACACACACACACACACACACACACACGACAGCACACACACACACACACACACACACACACACACACACACACACACACACAACAAACACACACACACACACACACACACACACACACAACACACACCACACGCTTAAAAGGCCTAATTGTAGTATAATGTATAAATAATACATTATGTCAAATAAGGAATGTTGTTCTGACTAGCGAATTGATTAAGGTATTTGATTTATATATTTATTTTAAAGCGGGTTTGAGGGGAGGAGACTAAGGGTTTGAGGGGGGAACTAGGGCGATTTCAGTTTTGGCGTGCGGGACTCGCGTGGATGAGTAGAGTTTGACCGTTGGGTAAGATGAAGAGCGTTTTTGCGCGTTGATTGTCGACACACTTGCAATATATATATATATATCATATAATATATCATATTAATATTAATGTGTTAAATATAGTTGCCCCATACGATTGAAGCCACTGTCATAAATGAACGGTTGTGCAAGAGGTGGGTATCGCCGGCAGGTGTTAACCTAATTACCTTTGCGAGTTATTATCCGAAAGCGTGATAAAGGTGCGTCGGTTAATGCAATATGAATGTAATGCACGTTTGTATTGGATATGATTTTGTTGGACCAACGGACGAAGGACAATGTTTTGATGGCGACGGGGGCTCCTTCGTAGTGATAGGACAGTAGAACTTTATTTATTATTATATCAGCTAGCTTAATGTGTCTTAATAATGGGCAAGTAATTATTAATCCCTATCTGACGCAGATAATAGATTATTGGCACATGATTTTCTGTCCTTGTTGTGGGGGGGGGCGGATGATGTAATTGAATGGATAGGCTCAGGTTAAGTTTTTTTTGTTTACCTTATCAGCCTTAAAACCACCACATTGCATGTTAAAATTAATACAGCAGCCATTGCAAATATAAAAAAAAACTGCAGCTAAGCAAATGTCTATGAAATGTTACACAATTGCATAGAGTGTGTACATGATGCAAATAATCTGTGCATCATATAACACTATGCAAAACATATGTAACAATAAAATACACTATGAACAATGTCTCCTAACCACCAATGGCATCCTGAAAATCAATTAGAAAGTAACCAACATCAATACAATTAGCATCAATCAATTAATCCATTTCCTCAAACAATTAAAATACAATACAAATCAATTATAAAATTCCCTATTCAATTGCTAAAGCCAAACCATGGCCAAAACAATTCTAATTTAAAGTAACTACCATCATTCTAATCTCACTACCATAAATAAGCCATTAGCTAAATACAAATTACATTATTCACAACAATGACAAAATAAAGATGATACATACATTATCCATACATGAAAAGAACCTAAACATGAGCCAAACCAACAATTATTATCCCTGTATGTCTATCCATACAGATAGATAAACATAACATACAGGGGCAATAATACAGCATAAAATACAAAGCATTTACATACAAAATTCACATACAATACACCCATTCAGTGTCCGTGAATTATTATATACATAAATACATTAACGGGCATTAAATGGGAGTGAAAAAATAAAAGAAAAATCATAAAAACCTGTAAAAGTAAAAATAATAAACTTTTCTTTGTTTACTCACCATTAGATGTCCACTCTCCGAAATCCAAGCGACCCGGAACCAATCCACAGGTAAACCATAAAATAAAAAAAACATAACAAATCCACGTCTGTGTCTTCTTTGGGGTCTTCTGGGGTCTTCTTCCCTCTTCTTCCATCTTCTTCCATCTTCTTCCGGCTTCTTAGGCCACGCCCTTCTTCTCTTCTTAGGAGGGAGATGTTCCCTCCTCGGCGACTAGCTTCAAAATGAGGCGACATAGGCTTTTATAGGCCTATGACGTCACATTTTGGTCAAATATTTCCCACGGTCCTGATTGGGCCGTGAAAAACATGTGATTTGGCCGATGAAAAAAAAAACATGATGACGTCATTTAAAGACAATGAAAGCACAGCCAATCAGAATGGCTTTGCTTCAATTGCCTTTAAGATGACGTCATTAAAAGAAACATGGCCGGTCTCACATGGTACCGTAGCCAATCAGAGCGTGGGAACTCCATCCTATCTCTGATTGGCTGTAGTAGACCATGTGACAGAGGCTTGGGGGAGAACGGATGTGACGTCTTTGAAAGCGTGTCACATGGTACTAGAGCCATGTATAAATCATGTATTTATGGGGGGGGCACAGGGGGTGGGTTATGTATTTAATAAATAGAATGATGTTTAATGTGGGGCTGTGTATTGTTTTTATTGTGGGTACTGGGGGTGGGGGAAGTGGGTATTGGCCCCAAGGGTATGTGGGTAGGCCTCCCTTGTGGGTAGTGGGTGAGGGTGGTTAGGCCTCACGGGGTGGGGGTTTAGTGTGGGAGGGTATGTAGGCCTCCCGAATGGTGGGTGAGGGTGGGTTAACCCCTTAATGCCTGTAGCGGTTAATAAATGCTACGGTGATAAAGGGATTAGGGGACATTACATTGGCTATTGTAATTGTCGTGCATGATTTGCAGCACCGTAGGGGCATGGGCAGGATGAAGATGAGGATGAAGACGGCCTTCATCGTGGATGCCTGTAAAAGGTAAGTGTAATATGTTTTTACTGTATTTATTGAATGTTATATGTATTTAAAATGGGCAAATGCATTATTATCCATATGTGGATAATAGTAATTTTGCACATTACTGTATAGTATGTGTTAGGGGGGTGTATTTATTTATAAATATTGTTTATTATTTTTGGAGGTGCAACATTGGTACCCCGGGACTTCCGCGGGGACCCCCGGACTCCCGCGGGGACCCCCGCTTGGTGAGCCGGGGACACCCGTCGGCCTGTTGTATTGGTTTTGCGCCTGCAAAAAGGTAAACAAAGAATTTTTTCTAAGTCCTGCTTTTTTATCACCAGCCTTTTATCTGGTGAGCTTTATTCAGCGCAACGTTCACGTACGATCAGTTTGCATTGCTTAGTGAATCCCGCAGAAGGGCGGGATTCAGCGCAAACAGCTGATCGTACGATCAAAGTTGGACTTAGAAAAAATTTCAAGGAAAAGCCCGTTTTAGAACGCAAAGTGCCTGTTTGCGCAGCTTAGTGCATAGCGCTCGGCGGAACTTCACGTTCTAAGAGCACTTTGCGCTCTTAAAACTACTTATCACTGCTTAGTGCATAGCCCCCTTTGGCTGCTACTTTGTCTATGCTGTTTGTTGTCCGCTAATAAATCTGTTTTTAACCAGCAAGTTATTTCTTTGGACCCTGTTTTTTCAATCGAGGAGCTGTGCTCTCTTCCTACCTGTAGCTCAGCTGGACTGTTTTTGTTTACTTGATTGGAGAAGCCCACTGAATTCTGACGGGATGCCGTAATACCGGTTCTCTGCCATTGCAGGAACTACTATTTCAGGATATTATTCCATATGATGGATACCTTTGTATACATACTCCTTGAAGGAGAATCAATCACAGGAGGGCTCACAGAGGGGGTAAGGGGTGTTTGTTCCCTCTGGGTCCCAGTCTGGGAATACCTGAAAACCCCCCTTCCCATTCCCTCATGCTATCATTTTCATCATTTGAACTCTTATGACTTTTTCACGTATATGTTCAGCATGGGGCGTTCATATAAAGTGTCATCATTCATATAAAGAGAATGATATCCACAATATACTTGGATTCTTTATATATTTCACCCAGGTCTCACATACCAGTACTCCATGTTATTATATCTTTAAATATGACAATTTTTTACTCCTTTGGGGACACACTCCACGACTCCAGTTCAAACTTTGCAGCACTGATTAGGAACAGGTTGTTCTACTTTACAAATATGAGTACTTTCTGCGCTCCTGTGGACGACTGCTCTTCTGTTCCCATCATTATTGCCACAGCGATCACGTGATCTCTCTCCGAGGAGAGGTCACGTGATCTTGATGTGCTGCTGCTCCTCCAGCACTCAAAAGGGTTAAATACCTCTCCATGTCTGAACATAGACATCTTAACTTTTGGTTGCTAAAATCTTTTAACTTTTGCAGGAACCAGTGTGTTGTAGTGCAGAATATGCTGACTTTTATTGAGGCATATCTGTACGATTAACAAAAAAACAAACAAAGCGCACAACACTCATCGTGAAAAATGTAATAAACTATGTTTATATATAAGGTGTTTCAAGGTTATGCGTACATCAAGGTAGAATAATCAAGCATAGAGCCACAGAGTGGCAGTTACCAGCGTCTGCAACCAGGAACCACCAGAGCTTCACTCTCCTTTCCACCTACAGGTAGGTGAAATGCCAGAAAATTGATGACTCTGCCACAGTCTCAATGTCCTGTAAATAGCGTCAATGCGCTTAGTGGATCATGGGGAGTGGTTGTCCTTTGCTCGCAAGTAGTACACGGGTTCCTCTGCAGACCTCACTGTGTTTCCCGATCAGTCAGGCAGCGTGACGGCGTGGTCCCGCGGGCCCTTCTGTGACGTCAGAGCGCCCGCTCTGCTTTGAGTAACAGCGTCTGCCAGTAATGATTCAGACCTCACTTGGCAACCACAGAGGCAGGCAACAGCGCGGCACATGCGCAGAAGAGGAAATCAACTCGGTGTTCAGCAAACCGTTTGACAACAATAAAATATACCTTGGAACATGAATAATAAAAATATATAGGTTGAATGGTATATCTCCTACGCGGCGTTTCGTAGCTCAACAGGCCACTTCTTCAGGGAATAAAAATTACCACGCCGTCACGCTGCCTGACTGATCGGGAAACACAGTGAGGTCTGCAGAGGAACCTGTGTACTACTTGCGAGCAAAGGACAACCACTCCCCAGGATCCACTAAGCGCATTGACGCTATTTACAGGACATTGAGACTGTGGCAGAGTCATCAATTATCTGGCATTTCACCTACCTGTAGGTGGAAAGGAGAGTGAAGCTCTGGTGGTTCCTGGTTGCAGACGCTGGTAACTGCCACTCTGTGGCTCTATGCTTGATTAATCTACCTTGATGTACGCATAACCTTGAAACACCTTATATATAAACATAGTTTATTACATTTTTTACGATGAGTGTTGTGCGCTTTGTTTATTTTTTTGTTACTAGATTCTAGGGTCTTGGGCTACCCTTTACACAGCAGCAGACGCTCATCTACATTGCTATATATTTATTTACCTTTTCCACATGATGGGGTGTGTTTTTTTGATTTAAATTGACATCACAATTAACACTTTGTATTAAGTATATATTTTAGTGCGCACTTATTTGTTTTTTATATCTGTACGATTGCCTTACATGGACTGATACTGTAAACGAATATCTGTACTTGGAAAACCCCTGTCCTATTCTGTCCGCTGTCCAAAAATGTAAGATGCAAAAAGTACACAGAACACAGAAATCAGAGAAAGGATAAATATAAATAGATTGCTCTGGCAACAACCAGGAGGAATGGAGCAGGGAAAGGAGTTATCATGTGGGATGGTGGTGCAGCTTTAACATTTATACAGGTGTAACCCCGGTCTCTTTTCAGCCCCAGAGACCCCCCATGTAGCGCTCCGAGGCTCTGCGGCACACCCAGCTAGCGGGGGCCACCATGACAGGTTGCGCGAGCGTGCGCGTTAGTCACGCAGGCGCAGTAAGGGTAGCGCACGCGGTCCCAATGCTAAAGAGGTCCTGAGTGGACTACAATTCCCAGCAGACTCTGGGGATTGCCCTTTCACCCACATCACGTGCAGCCAGCCAGCCAGCAAATAGGGTTTTGCAGCTTCTCCTGTGGAGGAAGGCTACAATGTTGCGGGGACCACGTTTGGCAGTTGGAGCTGGGAGCAGGAAGGGGGAGGAAGGGTGTAGGGAGCAAGTCGCTCCTACACCAGGTAAGGTTCCCCAGATCCCAGGCAGGCCCCAATCCCCTCCATGGTAGGGGGTAAGTACTGAGGGACGGCCCCTAGGTTAGGGACTCTGCCCTTAGGTGTGAGTGTGCAGTCTTGTCAGTGTCACGGCTGGTAGTGCTGTGAGCACTGACAAGTAGGCACAGTGTGTGTGCAGTGTGGTTGCTGCAGGTACCGAGTGAGTGCAGTGGGTTGCTGCAGGTTCAATGTGTGTGCAGTGCGGTTGCTGCAGGTACCGAGTGAGTGCAGTGGGTAATGGTATGATAAAGTAACAATTTAATACCATAAAAACAAAGACTATAAATCAGTGCACTCACATGCTTTTCCCTATTGTGTGATACAATGTGTGCCGTCCTCTGGTGGCAGATGCTGGATGCTGCAGAATGGAGGGAGATTCAGCGTGGTCCCCGCTTCGTGGCCATCGATTCGGAGCGCACTCGTCTCCCTCCGATGACGGTCTGCTCAAGCCCTCTCCTTTTCACTCGCGCCATGCGTGGACTAAACCAACCCTAAACCTGACTACATCGAAACTCATCCACCCTACGCGTGTTTTCCTGACTGATGACTCAGACTTCCCCAGGGGCAATGGATGTCCTGGTAGTAGGGGCTATTTAAACCCCCGCGATTAATCAATGCAAGGCTCCACTTGGATATAACAAATTGGCAACCCCCTCACTACGTTGCACACTTTATCAATGTACAACAATGAAATCCTTAATATACATATAAATCGGGGGATATTAAAATTAAAAACGCAGTACACAAAATTAACGCAACAGAAAACAGTAGTTATGTGCATGCCATAAAATGAATTCGGAGGGGTGTTACCTTGCATGCACAAGAAATACCCTCTATTGCATCTTATAGGAACTCGAGGAAAAAGGTTATTGAGGGAGGAATATAAGCAGATATCCAACTAACAATATTGATTGATCTATCCGATCTTTTAAATGAAGCCAAGATTCAAACTCTATATTAGTCCTTTTGGGGTCAGGGTTTTTAGGGTGTTATCCAGAAGCTTTCGCATCTGGATATCAGATTTATTTTTACTATCACCCCATCCTCCAGTTTTGCTTGGGCATTCGTTCCTTTACATATTAAAACCCGGGCGATTCTGATCAGCTTTAATTAAGTGTTGGAGACACTATGTGTGCTCCAACCCTTTTAATATTAATAACATGCTCTGCCAAGCGTCGCTTAGTGGTCTACCTGTTCGCCCCACATATTGAAGCCCACACCGTGGCATTCTAACAAATACCAAAAAGGACTCTGAAGTGGATGAAGGACCTATTGGGAATGATATACCTGTTACTACTACCTCACCGACACACTTTATTCGAGCAAATACCACCGATAATGTACCTGGCAATACTGGATGCGCCGCCCTCCACCTCTGACAATCCCGTTGCGTTTGCCTCCCAGCCTGTCATGCCTGCGGACGGGCGGCTGATCTGTTTAATGATATGATTAGGATTTATAGGCTGCATGCTCTCGCGTGTTACCAGATGGCATAAATTCATGAATTGTAATGCGTATACTTATATTATTATGATACTGGCAGTATTCAGCCAGCGGTAATAAATGCAATCTCAATCCTGCCTGGAAATACCTCAATGCACTCTGGAGGCAAAACAGTCACAAACCTCAATACACCGCGTATACCCGAAGTTCGTGGGACGTAGCGAGCTCATAAACGTGTCGACAGTGTATATTTGATGTAAAGGTCTTACAATTTTTGACTCATATCTGCAGCCTATAACATTTATTCACTAAAAAGTATCATTGAGTTCCTTTAACATGTTGTGTTAGTGAACTTTACTTGGTTAACTGGCAAATTGTGAAAGTTTTAATTGAGGTTTGCAGCCTTTTATAAAACTAATCTGTGGATGCGTGGGGTAATATATTTTTAGCATTCACAATCACCATGTAGTGATACTCCCATGCTTTTATTATGTGTTGTAGTTTATTTGCCATGCCTCTGGTATTCGTAATGAAAGGAATAAACCTCACCCCATCTTTTTAATTATGGTCTTTTATTCATTTTGATTACTTCCTCTCTATTTGTGTTTTTAGCTGTGCCTCTATGCCTTTATTACTTATTATGGTTATATTCCCTTTCAAAGAACTTGGGTTTTATTCATTGGCCTGTGTGTTAAATATTGCTTCCTGTGAGCATTTGCGTTTCGTCTTAGAAACTGGCCTTTGGGAATATTGTTTATCCAGCTTGGATTATGATTACTCTCGGATGCTAGTCAAGTAAGTGTTTGCATCTAACTTTCTATAAAAAGTTCTTGTTCAAATATATCCTTTTCAATGCTTAAGAGTTTAAGTCTAGAAATCTGCGTGAGTGGATTTTCATAAGGTAAATTTAATTCATAGTATTGTTGTTAAGCTACGTTGGCATTTACCCAAATGATACTTAACACCCCAGAATAGCAAATCATCGATATAGGCGCTTCCTAGTACCAGGTCGCCCCAAATGGCTGTTGGCAAGGATATTTTCCTCCCACATGGCCCATAAATCATGTTTGGCAAACTAGGGAGAAACCTGGTACCCATGCAGTGCCACATATCTGGAGGGTAGTAACATTATCGGTAATTGAAGAAAAGTTTGGGTGGATCATATCTGATTCCCTCTCTTTAAATTCCCTAAATCCCGATTCGAGTACATATCATGTTCTAATACCTCCTGATGGCCTCCACGCCTGTGTCGGTTGATGACGGTATAAAGGGCACGTCCACGGTTGACCCATATTAATGATCCTCCCACTGTAGATCATTACCTATATTGAAAACATGGGTGGTACTCAGATACGATGGATTTGGGAGACGTACTTTGACAATAACAGATCAATGAACTGGGACAATTTGAGGTCATCGACTTATCCCACGAAAGTATTGGCGGCGGGGGGATTCCAAAATAATCTTGTGGATACTTTGGTGATTGAGTAGAATAGTGGATCCTGGGCTGCTCTATACTAGATTCAAAGTCTCCCTTTGTAATTATACCATCAGTGAATCCCTATCAAATATTTATTTAGGCTATAGCTTAACTAACTCACTTCGATAGGAGGTTAACCTGGCCAGTTTTGATAGGTCGTAGGATCACTGAGGTTCTCATGGACTTCCTTTTTATAATAAGCTAGTCCATGATTACATATCCTACACCGCCCCCCCTGGTCTGCCTCCTTTAATTTCAATTGATATGCTCTCTAGGCCTAACAGTCATCTATCTCTATTTTGGTCAAGTGTTTTTATCAACTACTGCGGTACCTTCTCTAAGTCTGATTACTAGTTCAGTGAATGTCGCTATAATATTACCCTAACATGTTTTTGCGATAGAAAACAAAGGTCTTTATTTAAATTATTTGGGGACTCACACGAATGGTATTGGATTATTGTTTGCCTGTATGAACACTCTCTACTCCGCAATCTTTTAAGAAAATCTTTTTGAGAGTGTCGTCTGACTATTTTTGGCAGCATACCACCGTGTGCACGTATCCACACCATTAAGAAGAAGAGAGAAAAAAGGAGGGAAAGAAAGAGGAGGGTGAGGAGAGTATGGGTAAGAAAGGGCAAAACAATAAATCAAATAACATCAGAGTGAGCCACCACAAATAAATTTAAAAGACCTTCTGTTTTTCTATCCCTAAACAGTGTAGGGTAATTTTATAGATGAACCACTGCAATTATTTAGGCGCTGAGTAAGTCCCTCGTCTTGTCATTTACCTCCCCCCTCTCTCACCCCCCCCCCCCTTCCCTTTCCCCTTTTCCCTTCTCCATTCTCCTCCCCTTCCGTCCTCTTTCATCCTCCCCCCTCTCCACCCCCTTCTACTCCCTCCTCCTCCGCCACCAGTCTCTTCCCCAACCTCTGTCCCCACCCTTATTTCCTCACCAGCCTCACCTTCCATCCATCATCCTCCTTCGCCCACTCTTCTCCAGAAACATTTCCTACCCCTTCCTACCACCACAACCCCATTTTCACACCACCTCCGATACATCTAGCCCTATCTACAACTAAGCGTGCATCTTCGTTTCCTTGTCACTTTATCTCAGCTCTCCCCATCGTTATCCATCCTCCTCCCCTTTCACCCCTTTTACTATCGATATATAATCGAAAAACTGATTAGGCCCTGGGAGGGGCAAAATTGAGCCCCTTCGAAAGGAACCTCTCCTCAACTTCAGATATTGGTTTGGATGCTAATATTAAAACACATTGCTGACCTCATACCTGTGGATCGCTTGGTTGCTTTTTTCTCTTCCTCCTTCCTCCTTATTTCTCTGAATCTCTATTCTTTTGCGTTCGCAGATCGTGGGGTATATTGTCTCCCTGTTGGATTGTTCTGTCTCGCTGTTTCTTCGGGGGGAAGTCGTAACTCCTGTCGTGATCTAAAAAAGACGTTCTGATTTTGATATTTTTCATGTCCACTCGGTGAGTATATGGTAAGGTCTAAGCAGTATTTGTCTAAAGACATATCATAACCTCTATGCTTTCTTTGTGGTCCATCCTGATAATAGTCATGATGTCCATAACCTCCATGACGTTGGTGTACCCTTCCCTGTGATGACCTGGTACCTATGAGGCCCTTCCTATACGGTGCTTGTGACGAGCTCAAATAGGGGCGTTGTAATGCTCCCTTTTTTATTAAGTGGTTTGGTACTTGGTTACTATCTTTTTTAGATTTTGTTCCTCCTTAGTTTTTTATCCCTTGCTAATTGGGGTGGTTTTTAACCTCCGCAGAGGTGATTTCTTCTACAATAAGGACTTTCTTCTTGATTTCCAGTCCCTCTGTCTTTCTGTTCATAGTCTTTTTTATTCCAGTATATATTTTTTCTGTTTTGTACTAATGACCTCCTTCTCTAGTTTTTCAATCCTTTGTGTTAATTTCTCATCCAATACTTTGTATTCTTTGAGTTCAGAGAAGTGGCTCAATTTACCTTGGATTTCTGTATCTCTTTATCCAAAACATCTAGGGATCTAGTTCTATACTGAATAGACAGGTTCACTAAACCAAATGACATGAGTCAGGGAGATGGTTACCTCTTTCATGAATTCCTGGTCTCTTCAAGTGTCGGTACTTTGAGGACCACTCAGTCCACTCGGTATCCGTTTCTGTTCTAAATATTTTTTCAATGCATACACTTCCCAGATCTGCCTCATTTTTGCGTGAGGAGTTTTTACTTAATTAAATAGAGTTCTAGAGTTTCAGTGTCAACATCTATTTTCCACCTATGTGTCCTCTGTGAAAATATTATCTAATTACAACTGCGAAGTGCTCGACTAGAAAAAAGTAAAAAGTGTCATTTTAAATATGGTTGGCTGCTGATATGTGTATGGATAAAACCAAGTGATGGTGATATAAACTAAACTAAAGCATATACTAAAGCGCTCAACCTATTAACCTAAACTTAACAATCTATTTCTGATAATAAGTGCTCTAATTATTAATTCCTCTTTGCAAGAACTATTAAATGATTAAGAACTGAATCCTACAATCTAATAGTTTAAACTGAGGAAGCGGCGCCTATGGACGAGAAATGGCACACCTATCCACAAGGAATGCAAGACCATGCTGAACAAACAATACAAAAATACAATAAACATAAATGTCCTTGGCGCACTATCTGGTATATAACCTGACACGTAAAAGAAGTCCAATTGTCCTTGATGATAGGGATATTGAATCCGGAATCCAATTACACACTCCAGATATGTGCACTGCCATGGGTACCAGGTTCGCCCCTAGTTACTCCCGACAAGATATAGCCTGGAAGGATATGGTACGATATCAAGAACAAGACCCGGTCGCAGGGGCCATTCGTTATACCATCCGACACAATCGCAGGGCTCTCCTTCGCCAGAATCCAGGGGATGTGGGAGGTATACTGATGCGGGAAGGGACAAATTCGAGATACAAGAAAATCTATTATACCGAGTTGTAGAGTATCATAATCATCACGAATCGACGACAACTAGTGTTGCCAAAACGACTACAGTATCTGTATTGAAAGCCTCTCAGACGAAAATGGTCACTTCGGGGGTAGATAAAACTTTTGGACTTTTGAGAGATAGATTTTTCTGGCCCCAAAATGAGGAGAAGCGTGGAGCATCATGTCGTAGTGTGTGCGGTGCATTCAGCGCAAGACTTTGCCCACTAGAGCGTGCCCCCAAGTGGGCCACTGAAAAGTACGTGCCCCATGGACTTAGTCTATATGGACTTTTGGGCATCGAACCGATAAACATGGCATAGGAAACATGTGGTCATCACCGACTAATACACCGCTACCACTCAGGGCCTTCCCGACCAAAGACCAAAAAGCCATTACGGTGGCTAAGATACTCTGGGAGAAGTAATTCATGCACTATGGGCTCCTCAATGCCTAACATCTTGACCAAGGACGGGACTTCGAAAGCCAAATTAATAAAAGAATTGCTGAACCTCTCCAATCAAAAAGTCCCGTACTACGCTCTCCACCCGGAAGGGATGCATTGCCTGAACGGTTCAATCGCACTCTACTAGACATGTTGGGGCACGTTAAACCGTAGTGGAAAAAGACTAACTGGAGTCGTCAGTGGAAACCCTAGTCCATGCTTCAAATTGTACCACGACACGACTCTACGGGTTCTCGACAATTTCTCAGTTCGGCCATGTGAAGCTCGATTACCGTAGACATCCAGTTGAGAGTCTCCACGGATGAGGTACCCAATTACCCCACTTCCGCTATGTACAGAGATACAAGAGAATCTACAGGGGCCTATGTACAGCAGAGAAATCCGCTTGAAAAATTGAATGCCGGAAATAAAGGCGGTATGATCATAAAGGGGAAACACAGAGACATTAAACCTGGTGATGCCGTACTTCTCCGTAACCAGGGAGTACCAGGGAAGCATAAATTGGCCGAACAGATGGCGGGAGGGGGTTGTTAAGAGGTGGCCAATTGTCTACCATATCAAAGACTCGGAGGGCCAGGTGAAAACTTGGCATCGTAATCATCTGCTCCCTATTCCCCAAATAGAGAAGGAGATTTAGAGTGGCCTGCATCACCCAGATGGAGAAATGTCGTCAGAAAAAGGATCCGAGAACGTTGATATTCTGGAAGATTCACAAGAGGAGCACTCTCAAAGGGGCCCTCAACAGAGAGCATCTCCCGGTGGAGCTTCGGGTAAAGAGCTCCGGGCGAGTGATCAACCCAGGAGGTGGCTCCGGAAAATTCAGAGTTAGACTCATGAAGCCCCATGCTTCATCCCCAGCCAAGACCAGTACGAAAACACAAGCCCCTCAAGGGGAACGAACTCAGCGCTTCAGACACGATAGCTACTCTCCGCGGGAGTGACTGAACAGCTGTAAGAATGAGTCAGAGAAATGGGCAACCTCCAATGAGGATGGCCTACGATCAGTTAGGGGCACCCCATTATGAGGCTCAGTAGTGGGCTCGCAATCGAGTTCAATCTGTTATTGTGATGTTCAGTGAGGATGTACAAGCTGATTTAGAGAACAACGTTAAGCTCTTTTTCATATATAATGTTGTGCCTGTTTAGCGTTGTCCAAGCGGGGACGTTGGAATCCACAGGGGGAGGATGTAGCCGGGATCCCAATTTTTAACCTTGGTATGGGGAGGGGGGGCGCATAGAGAGAGTACTCCAGTAGGGAGGCTCCGCGTCATGCAAGATGCCATGTCTGGTTGGCATCCGTAAGGTCTAACTAGCCAGAGGTTGCACATGCGCAGACTTGTTTTGCAAAGCCCACGAAGGAGGGAGTTCTAATTGAAGGGAGGGTAGCGAGACACCTGTCCCAGTAGCACACGCGAAGACCCCGTGATAGGATGAGCCAATGGGTTGAGTTGGAGAGAAAAGGGATGGTGGTTGCGCGCACGTTGGGTCAGAGATGGCTGGAGAGGAGAGGAGAACGGAGCTTCGTGCAGGGGAGGTTTAGACGCCCCCGGCGTAGGCCGCATGCCCCAGGCCAGTTAGGCCCTGAGTCCCCGTCGAGACAGCCGAGATGGGACCACCATGTGAGGTTCCAGATTCCCATTAGTACCACACGATCGGAGTGGATGTTCTAATTGGCGGGAGGTCTGGGCTCAGACCCCGCTAGGTACCCAGAGTGCCGGGGTGGGATCGCCCTGGATATCCACGTGGGTGGCGGACGATATCTACTTCGTACGGGACCTTGTGAAGATTGTAGCGGTACCGGGTATCGGAGTACCCGGCAGGGTATTTCTAACAGTGACACCAACGGTACCATCAATTCATTTGGGACACAGTGGCTGCTCAGTCACACTCATATATACACATACATTGACTCACTGTAGGGTGGGAGGACTTATCCCTTGGGGATTGGACACGGGGTGGGATCACCCGGTGGAGGGTTACAGGAGGGTTGGCGTCCGCCGTGACCGCGAGTAGAGTGTCTCCGCTAGGGAGGGCCGCTGACCTGTATATGTGTAAGAATATTCCTGCAGTAAAGTCGATGGTTAAGTTATTCTGCCGTGTGTTGGTATTTAACCGTGTATACGTCCTGCGAAGACCCACTCCCCTCTCCGGGAGCTGTGCAGGTGGAGGCGCTGCACCCCTTATAATCATTACGCGCGTACCTCAGGCTCTCCGTGGCATAGACTTAGGCCCTGCGAGCCTACAGGTGATACAGCATATAGTAGCGCACAAAACAATATTAAGTCCCCGCGCTATAAATCAAGATACCGTGATCCTAAAGGAAGTCTTGATTTTAAGATGGTAGAGTGGGCTTGGATAAAGATGCTCCAGATGGGATGGTGTCCTTAATGCAGATAGATACACCTTCTGAAATACAGATGACAGACACACCTGATTGGGCAGCGTATTTCTACAATCAGAGCCCTATCTAAGATTATGAAGAATCCTACTCACATAGTATACGCCAGTATGTCAATGGAGAGAATCTGTAATGGCTCCCCTTCTTCTCTACTCCTCTCACGAACCCCAGTGGAGACAGCTTGTTGGGATCAACCCAATCCTCAATGGCGTCAGGGATGGTTCGTGCGACACCCCCACAGATGTGAGATAAGATAGGCCACAATATGGTGTAGTATGAAAGACCTTTATTAGCTATAACACTAAACAAAATATTTAAAATACACTCACATGGTGCAATGATGGATCGTACTTCTCACAAATGCCATCCGCAGCTTGCAATTCCTATCAGCACAATGGAGAGGATCACTGCACGCAGACACGCTGTCGACTCGGCGTGTGACGTCAGTGATGCAGGGAACTCTCCTCGCATCAGGACTACAGGTGCTGGGATGGCTCAAAACACTAGGAGGAGCAAAACATGCACAACAATTACAATAGCCAATGTAATGTCCCCTAACCCCTTAATCACCATAGCGGTTATTAACCGCTACAGTCATTAAGGGGTTAAACCACACTCACCCACCACTCAGGAGGCCTACATACCCTCCCACTCTAACCCCCCACCCGTGAGGCCTAACCCATCACACCACTACCCACAAGGGAGGCCTACCCACATACCCTTGGGGCCAATACCACCCCCCCCCCCCCCCAACACATACAGTACAATAATGTGCAAAATAACTATTATCCAGATATGGATAATATTATTTGCCCATTATGACACACTAAAACATCCACAAATCAAACATGAATTTTTAATCTTAAAACCACCACATTGCATGTTAAATTAATACAGCAGCCATTGCAAATATAAAAAAAAACTGCAGCTAAGCAAATGTCTATGAAATGTTACACAATTGCATAGAGGTGTACATGATGCAAATAATCTGTGCATCATAACACTATGCAAAACATTGTAACAATAAAATACACTATGAACAATGTCTCCTAACCACCAATGGCATCCTGAAAATCAATTAGAAAGTAACCAACATCAATCAATTAGCTCAATCAATTAATCCATTCCTCAAACAATTAAAATACAATACAAATCAATTATAAAATTCCCTATTCAATTGCTAAAGCAACAACATGGCCAAAACAATTCTATTTAAAGTAACTACCATCATTCTAATCTCACTACAATAAATAAGCCATTAGCTAAAAACAAATTACATTATTCACAACAATGACAAAATAAAGATGAACATACATTATCCAACATGAAAAGAACCTAAACATGAGCCAAACCAACAATTATTATCCCTGTATGTCTATCATACAGATAGATAAAACATAACATACAGGGCAATAATACAGCATAAAATACAAAGATTAATACAAAAATTCACATACAATACCCCATTCAGTGTCCGTGAATTATATAATACATAATACATAACGGGCATTAAATGGGAGTGAAAAAAATAAAAGAAAAATCATAAAACCTGTAAAAGTAAAAATAATAAACTTTTCTTTGTTTACTCACCATTAGATGTCCACTCTCCGAAATCCAAGCGACCCGGAAACAATCCACAGGTAAAACCATAAAATAAAAAAAACATAACAAATCCACGTCTGTGTCTTCTTTGGGGTCTTCTGGGGTCTTCTTCCCTCTTCTTCCATCTCTTCCATCTTCTTCCGGCTTCTTAGGCCACGCCCTTTCTCTTCTTAGGAGGGAGAGTTCCCTCCTCGGCGACTAGCTTCAAAATGAGGCGACATAGCTTTATAGGCCTATGACGTCACATTTTGGTCAAATATTTCCCACGTCCTGATTGGGCCGTTGAAAAACATGTGATTGGGCGATGAAAAAAAAAACATGATGACGTCATTTAAAGACAATGAAACACAGCCAATCAGAATGGCTTTGCTTCAATTGCCTTAAGATGACGTCATTAAAAGAAACATGGCGGTTCACATGGTACCGTAGCCAATCAGAGGTGGGAAACTCCATCCTATCTCTGATTGCTGTAGTAGACCATGTGACAGAGGCTTGGGGGAGAACGGATGTGACGTTTGAAAAGCGTGTCACATGGTACTAGAGCCATGTATAAATCATGTATTTATGGGGGGGGGCACAGGGGGTGGGTTTTATGTATTTAATAAATAGAATGAGTTTAAGTTGGGGTGTGTATTGTTTTTATTGGGTACTGGGGGGGGGGAAGTGGGTATTGGCCCCAAGGGTATGTGGGTAGGCCTCCCTTGTGGGTAGGGGGTGAGGGTGGTTAGGCCTCACGGGTGGGGTTAGTGTGGAGGGTAGTAGGCCTCCGAATGGTGGGTGAGGGTGGGTTAACCCCTAATGCCTGTAGCGGTTAATAAATGCTACGGTGATAAAGGATTAGGGGACTTACATTGGCTATTGTAATTGTCGTGCATGATTTGCAGCACCGTGGGGCATGGGCAGGATGAGATGAGGATGAAGACGGCCTTCATCGTGGATGCCTGTAAAAGGTAGTGTAATATGTTTTTACTGTATTTTGAATGTTTATGTATTTAAAAGGGCAAATGCTTATTATCCATATGGGATAATAGTAATTTTGCACATTACGTATAGTATGTGTTAGGGGGGTGTGATTTATTTATTAAATATTGTTTATTATTTTTGGAGGTGCAACATTGTACCCGGGACTTCCGCGGACCCCGGACTCCCGCGGGGACCCCCGCTTGGTGTAGGAGGGGACACCCGTCGGCCTGTTGTATTGGTTTTGCGACGCCTGCAAAAAGGTAAACAAAGAATTTTTTCTAAGTCCTGCTTTTTTATCACCAGCCTTTATCTGGTGAGCTTTATTCAGCGCAACGTTCACGTCGATCAGTTGCATTGCTTAGTGAATCCGCAGAAGGGCGGGATTCAGCGCAAACAGCTGATCGTACGATCAAAGTTGGACTTAGAAAAAATTTCAAGGAAAAGCCCGTTTTAGAACGCAAAGTGCCTGTTTGCGCAGCTTAGTGCATAGGCTCGGCGGAAATTCACGTTCTAAGAGCACTTTGCGCTCTTAAACTACTCTTCACTGCTTAGTGCATAGCCCCCTTTGGCTGTACTTTGTCTATGCTGTTTGTTGTCCGCTAATAAAAATGTTTTAACCAGCAAGTTATTTCTTTGGACCCTGTTTTTCAATCGAGGAGCTGTGTGCTCTCTTCTACCTGTAGCTCAGCTGGACTGTTTTTGTTTACTTGATTGGAGAAGCCCACTGAATTCTGACGGGATGCCGTAAATACCGGTTCTCTGCCATTGCAGGAACTACTATTTCAGGATATTATCCATATGATGGATACCTTTGTATACATACTCCTTGAAGGAGAATCAATCACAGGAGGGCTCACAGAGGGGTAAGGGGTGTTTGTTCCTCTGGGTCCCAGTTGGGAATACCTGAAAACCCCCCTTCCCATTCCCTATGCTATCATTTCATCATTGAACTCTTATGACTTTTTCACGTATATGTTCAGCATGGGGCGTTCATATAAAGTCATCATTCATATAAAGAGAATGATATCCACAATATACTTGGATTCTTATATATCCCCAGGTCTTACATACCAGTACTCCATGTTATTATATCTTTAAATATGACAATTTTTTACTCCTTGGGGACACACTCCACGACTCCAGTTCAAACTTTGCAGCAATGATTAGGACAGGTTGTTCTACTTTACAAATATGAGTAATTCTGCGCTCCTGTGGAGACGCTCTTCTGTTCCCATCATTATTGCCACAGCGATCACGTGATTCTCTCCGAGGAGAGGTCACGTGATCTTGATGTGCTTGCTGCTCTCCAGCACTCAAAAGGGTTAAAAACCTCTCCATGTCTGAACATAGACATCTTAACTTTTGGTTGCTAAAATCTTTTAACTTTGCAGGAACCAGTGTGTTGTAGTGCAGAATATGCTGACTTTTTATTGAGGCATATTGTACGATAACAAAAAAACAAACAAAGCGCACAACACTCATCGTGAAAAATGTAATAACATGTTATATATAGGTGTTTAAGAGGTGGCGTACATCAAGTGAGAATAATCAAGCATAGAGCCACAGAGTGGCAGTTACCAGCTTCTGCAACCAGGAAACACAGAGCTTCACTCCCTTTCCACCTACAGGTAGGTGAAATGCCAGAAAATGATGACTCTGCCACAGTCTCAATGTCCTGTAAATAGCGTCAATGCGCTTAGTGGATCATGGGGAGTGGTTGTCCTTTGCTGCAAGTAGTACACGGGTTCCCTGCAGACCTCACTGGTTTCCGATCAGTCAGGCAGCGTGACGGCGTGGTCCCGCGGGCCCTTCTGTGAGTCAGAGCGCCCGCTCTGCTTGAGTAACAGCGTCTGCCAGTAATGATTCAGACCTCACTTGGCAACCACAGAGGCAGGCAACAGCGCGGCACATGCGCAGAAGAGGGAAATCAACTCGGTGTTCAGCAAACCGTTTGACAACAATAAATATACCTTGGAAATGCATAATAATAAAAATATATAGGTTGAATGGTATATCTCTACGCGGCGTTTGCTAGCTCAACAGGCCACTTCTTCAGGGAATAAAAATTACACGCCGTCACGCTGCCTGACTGATCGGGAAACACAGTGAGGTCTGCAGAGGAACCTGTGTACTACTTGCGAGCAAAGGACAACCATCCCCAGGATCCACTAAGCGCATTGACGCTATTACAGGACATTGAGACTGTGGCAGAGTCATACATTATCTGGCATTTCACCTACCTGTAGGTGGAAAGGAGAGTGAAGCTCTGGTGGTTCCTGGTTGCAGCCGCTGGTAACTGCCACTCTGTGGCTCTATGCTTGATTATCTACCTGATGTAGCATAACCTGGACACCTTATATATAAACATAGTTTATTACATTTTACGATGATGTTGTGCGCTTTGTTTATTTTTTGTTTACTAGATTCTAGGGTCTTGGGCTACCCTTTACACGCAGCAGCGCGTCATCTACATTGCTATATTATTTACCTTTTCCACATGATGGGGTGTGTTTTTTGATTTAAATTGACATCACAATAAACTTTGTATTAAGTATATATTTAGTGCGCACTTATTTGTTTTTAATATGTACGATTGCCTTACATGGGCTGAAACTGTAAACGAATATCTGTACTTGGAAAACCCCTGTCCTATTCTGTCCGCTGTCCAAAAATGTAAGATGCAAAAAGTACACAGAACACAGAAATCGAGAAAGGATAAATATAAATAGATTGCTCTGGCAACAACCAGGAGGAATGGAGCAGGGAAAGGAGTTATCATGTGGGATGGTGGTGCAGCTTTAACATTTATACAGGTGTAACCCCGGTCTCTTTTCAGCCCCAGAGACCCCCCATGTAGCGCTCCGGGCTCTGCGGCACACCCAGCTAGCGGGGGCCACCATGACAGGTTGCGCGAGCGTGCGCGTTAGTCACGCAGGCGCAGTAAGGGTAGCGCACGCGGTCCCAATGCTAAAGAGGTCCTGGTGTGGACTACAATTCCCAGCAGACTCTGGGGATTGCCCTTTCACCACATCACGTGCAGCCAGCCAGCCAGCAAATATGGTTTTGCAGCTTCTCCTGTGGAGGAAGGCTACAATGTTGCGGGGACCACGTTTGGCAGTTTGGAGCTGGGAGCAGGAAGGGGGAGGAAGGGTGTAGGGAGCAAGTGTCGCTCCTACACAGGTAAGGTTCCCCAGATCCCAGGCAGGCCCCAATCCCCTCCATGGTAGGGGGTAGATACTGAGGGACGGCCCCTAGGTTAGGGACTTGCCCTTAGGTGTGAGTGTGCAGTCTTGTCATGTCACGGCTGGTAGTGCTGTGAGCACGACAAGTAGGCACAGTGTC
>WSYH01011248.1:0-14548 GCA_036426205.1 Ascaphus truei
TGTCTGGAGGTAAAAGTCACAATCATGACTAAAATAATTATGGGTTAGGATGAACCTGATTCCATCCATGATGAATGCCCTTATCTCTCTCTCTCTCTCTCTCTCTCTCTCTATATATATGTATATATATCTATATAGATAGATATATCTATCTATACACACGTGTGTGTGTATACACACACACGTATGTGCGCACCCCAGCGGTCTGACAGAAGTATTCTCTGACTTCCGGTGTCTGCCGCTGCCACAGCGTAACTCCTCCCTACCGCCCTCCTGTCCCATTCACATGGTCCTCTTCTCCCTCCGCCACCAACTGCTGTCCCCTGCCTCGCTTCGCTGCAGGATGCCGTCCTTCTCTCCCTCCGCCGCCGGCTGCTGTCCTCTGTCACTGCCGAGCTTCGCTGCAGGATGCCGTCCTTCTCTCCCTCCGCCGCCGGCTGCTGTCCTCTGTCGCTGCCGAGCTTCACTGCAGGATGCCATCCTTCTCTCCCTCCGCCGCTGGCTGCTGTCATCTGTTGCTGCCGGCTGCTGACTGCTATATATTCAAACATACATACATATATAGAAAAAGAAATACAATAAGCGCAATCACAGAAAATTAAAAAGGCTATAATTACCACATATACTGGATGGTATATACCCTCTCAATCTATCTTTCCCTGACTCAGTCTGCAGCCAAAAGGTCTACCGCTCCACGGGCTGGTAACGAAAAATTTCCAAAAAGAATGACCTAGGCGCAAGTGGAGACAAGAAAAACAAACATAAGGTAATACGTTCTAACAATTTAACCACCAGACGGTATGATATGCACTCACAGCGTATAAGATATAAGCAGGCCTTGTATCGACTCTGGGATCTGGAACAATTATGAAGAATCTGGAACGTCCAGCAGCTTGTAATCCGCAGCAAGCGTAATCTCGTGCGCAATATCACATGTAGGAAGAGAAGTGAGACACATATAGTGTAACACAGTTTATTTAAAATTAGTTATAAAATGACAATAGGTAAAATACTCACACTTTGTGAGTTTTCATAAAAAAGTTTTGAGAATTTATAGTATCTCACGCTCATCAGGGGTTGGTAACACTCTGCAGATCTATAAACAGTCTTTGTTGTTATCCTTTTGTGTGCTAGTGACCACTTAGGAAATTTGGCCGGATGCCAGAAGTGGAGAAACACTTTGTAGCTGCACTATAATTAGTGCCCAGAGCTTCCTATGTAAAGATATTAACTCCGTTGGTAAGGACCCGTGGGTCTCTCTATCTGCACCTATTGTGCTAGTAGTACTCACGGTACTCAGGGGCATAGAGTGTTCGGTTTTTCCCTTCTGTTTGTTTAATTCCCGGACGCATGCAAACTCCTCTGCTCCTCCGGTTGCTCCCGTCCTCCGTGGCCGTCCTGCAACACGTGACGACGCGATGACGTCACTCCGTCTCGTGGGAGTTTCGTCTGAATCCCCCGGCTCACTGTTAGGTCTGTGTCCCAAGCCTCCTCGTAAAAAACAGTACCGCAATGGTATAACGGTGCAAATCGCCACCACCAGCTATCAACTGCTGTCTGCTGCTCCCAAATGTCCTGTGCTCACTCTACAATTGTTTAAACCATGCCCTATGCGTTTCTCCGTTTGGCTTCGTCAGGGGCTGATCTCACTCTCTGTCCCTCAACCTGGGTTAAATACCCTCCTCCATTACATGACTGGCAATCCAATGAATTAAAAAATTAAGAAAATTAACATATTAAATAGACTCGCTGATATGACCGTGCATATTATAATCATCTAGTAATATTATATTCATCTACACACAATTCTTAAACATCATACTAACTAACAGAGACAGATATTTGCTATACCACCATAAAATTGAAAACTGGGAAGAGATAGACAGTTATTTATATACTCCTTTCTAGAGGGGGATATATTAAAAAAAGCAGTTCGTAACTTTAAAAAACAATTAGCAATGAACCTTCGTTTTATATAAATAAATTCCCCAAAATGGGATAAACCTTGGAGATAGGTAATCATTGCATTAATATAGGATAGGGAGGATTAGGACTTTTTAACCTATATAGAAGTATAATCATACATTTAAAGCCAACACTTCATAAAGTCTGAACATATAATATTGATATCCCTAATCACTTTTTGGGTGTCTTCAATCATGATTAAAATTAATTCCAAATGTACAGAGATTGTCACTTCTAAAAGGAATTTTCAAAAGTTTATTTTTTCCACATAAGTATAGTCAATTTCAGATATAATTTGTCCAGCTATAGAGTAGTTTTATATTTATAGACATATAATAATATTAATATATTTATTACATATGGACAATTTAAATAGAGAGTCGTTGACACTCAGGTCATTTCTTAAACCAAAATCACACATATTGGCCCTGTTTTGCATGCATAACATTTTGGATAAATAGTACTAGACACTTATACAGACGAGAAGGTGGATAATTATTTGAATACATATATGCTATCCACATAGTCAATGTTCAACACACCGCAAAGTGGAATATAGTAGAACCTCACATCGCATAACTACATCTTGACTGATATTTTATACTAAAAAATACTGAACTATCACAGCTACAGTTTATAAATACAAAGGGGATAACAATGCTAATATCCTATTCTTGACTACCGTATTCACACAGATATTAATCAAACTGAATGTAAGTCAAACATTTGACACAGATCTGGCTCAATCCCTTAAAAAAGATCCCAGATCTATGTCAATATTAAGACCTAGCGGTGTTAAGGTTTTGAGGGCATAGATCCAGTATGTTTCCTGTCTGGATATTTTGATTACAGGATTCCCTCCTCTCCAACTAGGTCTAATTTTTTAATACCTACAAATTTAAGACCGCTTGGGTCCTGACCATGACAATCTTTAAAATGCTTTGATACACTGTGTTGTAGCAGACCCTTTTCTATATTTCTTACATGTTCTGCAATACGAACTTTGAGTTTTCTGGTAGTCCTCCCAATGTATTGTTTGTTGCAAGGACATTGCAACAAATAGACAACGTAGCTTGAATTACAGTCAATCATATCTTTTATTTCATAGGTAACTTGAGAAACTTACGATTTTATCATTTTAAAACTTTTTTGAGAGTTTGGATGTAGTTTGCAACCTTTGCAAGTTTGACACTTAAAAAACCCTGTTGTTATCGTACTGTAACTGGTTTCAGATAATCCTTTTTTAAACAGCTAGGGGCTAATCTTTGTTTGAGATTGGCTGCCCTGGTAAAGATAATTTCAGGTTTAGATGGTAATATCTGTTGTAGCATTGGGTCCTTATGTAAGATGCCCCAATGTTTGTGTATGATCTTCCTAATATCTCTAGCTGAATTACTATACCTAGTTATAAATGGGACCGATGTTTTATCCTCTTTTCCCCGTCTTGTGTCTTTGATTTTATACAAATACAAAGAATGTCCCCGGCGCAAAGTGTAGTGATGATGATTACAGTACCATATCAAAAGAAAGTCCTGGTTGAAAAGTCAGTCCTGATAGTAGAATGTTTCATCAACAATAAAATGAGGTGGAATTTCTTCTAGGCGTAGTTCCCAGGTGCTGTCTGTAATTACAGATAAAGAAAAAACACCATTGTGCAGTATACAGACTCAATTGCCCCAACCTGGAAAGGAATATCCCTACTTACAGGATACTTTCTTGTTCATTCAGGGGAGAGGATCTGTTGTTCAGCTCTTTTCCTCCACCTTGATCTCCACGGACCCCTCGTGGTTCCTAAGGCGGCTCTCTTCAACTCGATCTGTGTATTTCCAGGAGCAGCATACACCGCAACAGCCGTGGTTGGAGAGAATTGAAAGACAGCCTAGTGTACTCCGCAAAAACGTATTTAACAGTATTAAAAAGCAGCAATGTTACACTCACATTTTGTATGGGCAATCATGCCGCTCGAGAATGCCGTCCGCAGCTTGTAACCACTCTATAGTGTGATGTCCACGAGGTTGCGCGCCGACCGATGACGTCAGTGGCGCAGCGCCCGGAGTTCTCCCCACACCACAAGGTACAACGCGGGTGACGGCTGACAACGTGCACTGTACTAGGCTCCTCCTCCCTATGCGTTTCGTGATGCTGAGGAAGTGACGTAGCGTCACGAAACGCATAGGGAGGAGCCTAGTACAGTGCACGTTGTCAGCCGTCACCCGCGTTGTACCTTGTGGTGTGGGGAGAACTCCGGGCGCTGCGCCACTGACGTCATCGGTCGGTGCGCAACCTCGTGGACATAATATAGCTTTCCTTCCACTCGATATCTCGCAGAATATTTAATACCTGAATTGTGTATTTATTTCAAGTAAGATCTGAGTTGGCTCACAGATTCTTTCAAGAACTGATCTATATATCCCGAAAGATTCGAGGTGAGGGCCTTGATACCGGACACTATGGGGCGACCTGGTGGGTGGATGTGATCTTTATGTAGCTTGGGTAGATAATAGAAAATTGGGATTCTAGGTGATTCTATATGCTATATGCTGTCCTCTGTCGCTGCCGAGCTTCACTGCAGGATGCCGTCCTTCTCTCCCTCTGCAGCTGGCTGCTGTCCTCTGTCGCTGCCAGCTGCTGACCGCTCTATATACATACATACATATATATATATACACATTACATACATACACACACCAGAATATATGAGTTCTTCAGTATTTGTTGATTCCTTTTTTTATTTGGACCAAGAATTTGTGTCATGGGACAAGCTTTCAAGAGTTTTCCTCTCTTCCTCAGGTCAAGCAATACCATAAATATATACACACATATACATACACACTGTGTGTGCATGTCTATGTATGTGTGCGCATGTTTATGTGTGCATGTGTGCATGTTTATGTGTGGGTGTATATGTGTGCGCATGTGTGCGTGTGCGCATGTTTGTGCGTGTATATGTGCGTGTACGCATGTATGTGTGATTGTGCACATGTATGTGTGCGTGTGCGCATGTTTGTGTGCGCGTGCGCATGTTCATGTGTGTGTGTATATGTGTGCGTGTGCGCATGTATATGTGCGTGTATGTGCATGTATGTGTGCGCATGTGTATGTGTGCGTGTGCACATGTGTATGTGTGCATGTATATGCGTGCGTGTGCATATATATCTATATCATACACACACATACATACACACCTAAGCTCCGCAGGGCCCTGTGCCTGCAAAATGTCTCTGTAAAGTGCTATGTAAAACTAGAAGCGCTATACTGTACAAGAACAAGCCATTATTAATTTTAATAACACACACATTGAATTGTACACATTCACATACACACAAAATTAAATATACATATTGTTTACAGTATGATATATAAATATCTGATTTTAAATGAGTTGTTAATATTTAACATTAACTACACACGTGCAATGGAATAAGGTTTAATTAATTCATTCATTCTGAGCTACTCTCCTTTTCTGCTGCTGTTGCTCTGTCAGTTCTGTGGGGAAGATCATGTGACCGGGCAATGACTGATACATTTGTGCTCCATGCTCGTGCATGGCTGTGTAGGGGGCAGGACTCACAAAGGGGTGTGCCAGAGCCTGTTACAGAAAAGGAAGGGGTTGTGCCTTTTTAAAAGGTTGCTATAGAAACAAAAATGATCGTTACATTACAATACATAAAAAATTGTCTTTCAAAGTTTTTAAAAAAAAAAAAGAAAATGCTACAAGTATTTTCTCACAGTACAGAACTGATTTATTAAAAAAAAACACACATGCAGGATATTGACTGAACTGCAGCTTTAACAATCAGCATGCGTGAGGAACCAGGAAATGGACATTTCTATACCAGCAGACAAATCATGAAACCGTCTTAGACTTTTAGATACTGTAGCTACTGTAGTCCCATGCCTTTGCTTTGTGGGGGTTGGGGGGAAGTGAGATGGAACTCAATTGGTGTGTCTTACAGTACTGCACGGATGATCGTGAGGGATTAGAAAACAACTGTTTGAACTGTTTGCAAATGTAGTTTTTTTCTAAATCTCAACATTGATTAAATATGTAAAAAAAAAAGCATAACTTAATGTTTTCCATTAACCATGAAGTGGTATAAAATCAATCAACATTGTGTGAAATTTTATTACCGGTTAAGACATGTAATTGAATCACAGTGCATAGTGTGCTGTCCAAAATAATACTGTAGTGTGGCAAAGTTTTAAAAGCGTGTAGCTAGTAATACTGACTGTATAAAAAAAAAAGGCAACATTTTAAAAAAAGTGATATTAGAGTTCCATCGAACTTCTTTCTTATCTTTTAACGGTCAATTTCAAAGTTTCGTTTCTGGAAAAAAAATTATGCTATAAATTCCGGTAGTGCGCATGCGTCAAGTCACGCTCTAGTGCACATGTTTACAAGCATTGACGGGCTATGGCAAGCATACAGTACACTTTACTTGGCTGCTCTCCTCTGCGCCTCGCGGCACTCCCCTTGCTCGGCCTCTGCGTCAAATGGCGCGCAGAATCATGTGCCGTCACGTTGCCATAATAATTTGACATCGGCACCCTGATGATGCATTGCTGAAAAGGAAGGTACTATAAATGGATTACGGAGGTTTTGCACGATCACCCCCATAATATCTAGCACCTCCCCCAGAGGAATTAAAGTTAATACTGTATAGTACATTATATTTACCTTTATTATAAACTTTGCCAACCGGGTGGAGATGAGCCAATATCAGAGGTGTATTGTGCGTACAAGCTGGGGTCACTCATGTAGTCTGCATTATATTTATCTTCATTATATACGTTGCCAACCGGGTGGAGATAACCCAATGTCAGGTGTGTACAGCATTGTGGACAACAGCCGGGATCACTCATGTAATAAGCATTATACAGTAGTTGACAGGTGCCTGCTGAAGCTGGTAATCAGACAGGGCCAGGTAGCAAGGATTGCTGCTCAACAGGTTTTCAGTCACGGTCGGCCCGTTATTGCAATAGTATTGGGAAGCCGGTTTGGGTACCTGTACACTGCAGGGTCGGGAAGTACGTACTGTATGAATCTTAAATGGATGAAACCCGACCTTTCTTCTTTTGTAGTCGCCATGAGCAAACATACTGGCAAAAGCTGGGAGCGTAGACCAATATCCTCTTGCACAGGTATCTCCCAGAGGAGGGGTTTTGCGAAAAAAGCAATCCTCAATAGTTAATGTTTGCCTTATCGAATGCTTCCAGCCACGTTGGTTCGGTGAAAATTTGAAGAATTCATATTTTTTAATTATATAGTTGTAAATCTCTGCTAAATTTGCTTTCTTATCTGTTCCAGCATTAATTGCATAAAATACAGATGCAGTGGCAGTTATTCGAACAAATCTCGAAATGGATTTCGAGATTTGTCCGTTATCCTCACTATTTTTGCCGGGGCAGACATAATGGCCCATCGTATTAACACAATTAAAATTGTATTACTAGTGTATTTTAGCAGGGGGTCTCCAAAGCAGAACCTTATTGATTTGAGGTCTGGGGATCCCCTGCTTCCCGAGATAAAGGCCCTGTTATGGGTTGCCGGTATCTCCTATGCATGGAAATGTCTCGTCACGTGATCGCGACATTTGAATGCATAGGAGATATCGGCACCCAATAACAGGGCCTGTATCTTGGGAAGTAGGGTGTCTCCAGACCTGAAATAAATGCGGTTCAGCTCCAGAGACCACTGCTACTGTAATGTTTCAAATTAAATAAAGCCCCAGCGATCGCCTGTGAGAGGCGCGCAGTTAGAGTGACTGATTCACCCTATCTCTTACTGCTCGTCTATTACAGACAGGCAGAGCCGGGTAGGACTGACACAGCAGCGACCCCTGCTGTGTTAATCCCATGGGCCATTAAGTATGCAACTGAATATATCGCAACTCCACGCGGCACAATGCAAAATTTACCAAGGTAAATGTTCGAATAGCAGCCGCTGCATCTGTATGAGAAATGCATAACTACATTGTGATTTGGTATAAGGACTTGACATGATGTTCATCCAACAAGTGCAGGGATAGCAATGTAGAATAACGGGACAAGCATTGTGTATACTGTGGAGATTTTAATTATGAAACGCCTATATTTGATAATGTCTTCAGCGATCAAGGTCAATTTACAATGGATGATTGTAGTGGCCACTCTTTTTTTCTAGTTTTTAAACACCAGCAAATTGACTATACACAACTCACTGGTAGCCCTGTGCAAAGGGATTCACTTTAGCCATCTGGCGGAAACATGCAGAACTACACCCAAACAAATCACAATCACAGTTATCATGGAAAATCAACAACGGTAAACATACGTGTGATTGACAGCCTTCACGGAAGATTAAAGGGTGAATGCTGTGTGGAATACAGAAGACTACGAAAATGGCGCCGACAAATTATCGAATAATGGCCGCTGCATCTGTATCTGTTGTCTAAATTCAGCATAGGTTGAACTTGAGGGACATATGTCTCTTTCCAACCCCATCTACTAGGTAAATGTGCAACTAAACATTTATCACCTTCAATATCAGAGCCACTCATGTAATTGAATGTGTAATTTGGGAAGTGTGAAGTATAGGTTTATTATATACAGTATGTTCCTTTTATGGATATATTTGTTAACCATATATGGTTGTAGTTAAACATTTGAGATTTTTGTTTTAGGCATCATTAACCCCCTTTTGTGCTAAAGAGGCCATCTAGGCATGGATTACCCATGCAATATTGAGATGATCTGTAACAACTCTAATTTATCAAATGTAGGCATCCTTTTTAAGATTACTATTACTTGCTAATCACTTTACTTATGACATATCCTGGTTTCCAAAGAGTAATTTTATGAAGAAAGTTTTTGTTTTTAATTTTCATTTCTTTCAATCGTTAACAAACAAAGTTTAATGTGAATTAAACTCTTTGGATTTCATCCAAGTGCCTCAGATATGGGGCAATACAATTTAACACATAAAATTTGCATTTTGGTACAATACTCAAGTGTTTTCTCAGTTGTGCCAAATGTCAAATTACTTTAATCTGGAGCAGATTATTATTTTTTTGGGCACAAAAGAAAGGGAAAAAATAGTGCAACAATTCTGCATAACTTGATGTACCCCAGCTGAACATTTGTATTAATAAACTCTTTCTACTGACAAAATTGCAAGCTGAAGCATACAGAGCAAATCTTAGAAAATAATTGATATATTTGCATTGTAATAAAAACTGTAGCTGGCAAATTCTAGTTTTGCTAGAATGGAGTGAAAAAGTAAGATTTTACTTAAGTAATGGAAATGAGCAAATGACGGCTACAGTATTTCTGGCTTCCTAACCAAAAATGCTTTATTATGCTACATGAGCAAGCTACTTCCTGCATGAACAATGAAGGATAACATGACCAATTACAAAATATATTGATAATAGAGTGATGTACCAGCTTGGATTGAATGATGAGAAAATGTTAGAGCTCTTTATGATTACAAACCATATACAGTACTGTAGTTTAGGAGACTATGGCCGGGATTCATTATTTCCAAATGGGGGATATAGCACCCCGCCTTGGCATTCACCGCTATTCAAGTCAATTGTAGTTAACTGTGGATTAGGGTGTCATATCAGCACTTTGTGAGACTTTCCAATATGGATCTGATTCATTGATCTAGGCTAGAATTTGCAGTAAATGTAGGAAACATTTTCTCCATACCTACTGTTCTACATTCTTGTAAATGGTTCTACTGAAAGGCACATTTTTAAAGATGAATTGTGTTTTCAGAGCATGCATATTAACCTGATTTTTGAGCCAATTATTTGATGGTCTTAATTATAGGAACCATATGTCAAATAGCTCTTCATTTTTTTTTTTTTTTTTTTTATAAATTACTACCCAAAGCACAAAAGCTTGACATAGTTTTGACATATCCTAGGGGATAAATGTAAAACATGTCTCTTGTTAAACATAACACAGGAATGCATGTTCAGAATGATTCACATAATTAGTGGTCACAATGACTAAGGTCTAAAACTTAATAATGAATATGGAACTTCAATCCAATGGAAAAAGTCTCGTCGTTTTTACATCACCAAGGTGCAACTGTAAGGAAGGAATGATATAATGTGTAATTGATAGATTTTGTTACTTATCTTCTTTAATGACTGAGAGTCATAATGAGCCAGTTTTGTAAATCACTCTTGAACTGAAAGATTTTATTAACTTCAATAAGTTTTTTTGTATTTCTCCCTAACACATGATTAAATGTGTACTGTTTGACTTCTGAAATTAAAGATATCATATATTTTTCATGGAACACAAACAAGTTATGGCAACAAAAAAAGTGACAACATCTTCCCACCATGCAGAGTACAATGATAGGGAACATTTACAATATCAACATATTCACACATTGGGGGTTCATTACTAAACCTTTCTAGCTGCCAAACTGGTGCAATGTTTGTGCAAAAGAATTACACCAGATTGATCAAAGAAAAAAAACTCCAATTGATTTCAATGGGATTCCTTTTCTTTGAGGAATAGAGCTCAGTTTTTGCACTGGTGTTCCCTACTTTTGCAGCTGGGAGACTTTATAAGATTTGGTAGAAGCACTGCGTGTTATGTGATGATGAAAAGCCTGGTTTTGGGACCTGTCTAAGATTTGAGAGTGAGCTCATAAGGATTCTTTATAATTTCTTGACATTTTCCAAAATCTATTTTTTTAAATGACTGTATTTTGGAAAATTGCACATCCAGTATTAAAGCTACAATGTATAACAAACAAATAATATCTAACATTATATCAGGTAAGTGGGCATTTGTCTTAAAAGATTAGTGTTGAACCTACAGTATGATAAGGTTTGTTAGAATATCCTCTTGTGATTGTTCTACTATTCTGCCTATGTTACAAATCCTCCCCAGGGAGGCAAACAGATCACTACAGTATATTACGTAGATGTCATTAGAATATTACAGGATACTTTGATTTTCCATACTGAAAACATAAAAAAATTAAGATAATTTTCATACATTATTAAAACAAATTTACCAGTTCTTAACTTGTTTTACTGTTATTCTAAAAGAACACCTTCATCTACCTATACCCTTAGAGCAATTGCTTTTCTGAAACACACACATACACACTCATGCCAACTTAACTTCTATTGTGCATGTAGCCTTCTTTCCCTATGCCTAAGGTAAACTACATGGATGAGTATGCGTGCTGCTATACCTGTTGGCTTGCAGAAGGCTTAAACCTCTGCTTCTGGGAGCCTGGGGTGATCTCTCTCTCTCTCTCTGTTTGGTGCAGTGCCTCCACCTATGGGGATCCCAGAAGCATGAGATGATTCCACATAGGACTCAATAAACACTATACACTGGGTATAAGGTAACTTCTTTACTAACACTATTATAAGCAGCACACCCCGAATACAATATCCCCACACACAACGTGGTTTCCCCCCCAAAGTACTGAGTGTGCCCTGGGCATCTAAACACCCAGAGTCAGCATCACAATCCCATCCAAAGTGTGAAGTTACGCTACCCCAAAGTGTTATGGACCGTTGGTGCAGTTAAGATACCTGCCTGGGCATTCTTGTACCCAGGTGTCGCTGGATGGAACAAGGGATCAGTCAGGTCCCACGACGTGGGGCCTCCAATAATCCACTCACTCCTTATGTGTCCGATCTGCCTTGTGAAGTGCGAGCTCCAGCTGGAGGGTCTCACACAATGTCTATAGTGCCTTGGCCTGGTCCCAGGCTGCAGGGTACCGCGTGGCCGTCCACTCACCGGTGTACTGTAACTACTATAGAGCTAATGGGGAAGCATCTCTATCTGGGGCCTTCCCTACAATACTGGGCTACTGTGAGTCAGGGCCTAGCTGGGACCTACAGGGCAATACTGGCCTAGTCCAGGGAAGCACTGCTCTATGGACCCTATCTGCTCCATTGACTCCCTCAGCAGCACAGACGCAAGTCTGTGTTGCGCCAAATTATCTCCTGCTCTCACTCAACCCTTTTGGCTTGGCTGCCCCATGTGATCCCCTCTGCTGGAGGACTCTGGGACATGTTGTCTCTTGCGGAGCCATGTCAAGATGGCCACCGCAACTATTAGCTACTGCGCATGCGTGACACGTCTTCTGCGCATGCGCAAAACAAAGAAGGCAGCCGCCACCTCTCAAGTCTGTCGTGGAGCTCTGACGGCTCTGGCAGCACAACGCAGCTGCTCCCCCTCACCGGAAGTAAGGAGGGGGCTCTGCTACATGCAATTTAAATGTAGTCCTTATTTTCTATCACTTACCAATGTGAATTCTTGTTCACAAAATACTGTTCTTCTATGGAAATCTGAGAGATCAAGAATCAAAACTATTTTTTTTTAATAATGACTAATAATGACTAGTCCACAACTTGCCCAAAGGCCCCAGTTAGACCCGATCCCTATTAAAGTTGTTGTAGGGAAGGCCCTAGATAGGGACCATTCCATTTGAGATTCAGCACCAGCACCACTGCGCCGTCAGATGGACGTCTACATGGCGACCTGCGGCCTTCAGATGAGACCGCATGTGACCACCATCTGTAAGGCGTGAGGGGATTTATGTTGGAGGCCCCGCTGTGTGAAACCTGATCCAACACCGTTTCTCAAGTATTCCCTGGTCGGGCCATTGACCAGGATGGTACCCACCGTACACCAACCTTTAACAGGGGGTAGCGCTACCTCATATTTGGGTGTGGGATTGTTCTGCGGACAGCGGGTGTTTTAGGTGCCCAAGGCACCCTCAGTATTTTGGGGGAATCACACCAGGGTATTGTATCTGTGTTGTTCTTATAAAATTGTGTATTGTGTTGTTACAAACTGTGGGGTCACAGTAAACCAGATATATACATATGGTGTGGTATATGGTGAGGAATCATGCCACCAATGCTGGGATCTCTCATAGGAGGAGGCGCTGCACTTCAAGGAGAAAGAGCTCACGCAAGGCTCCCAGAGGCGGAGGCTTAGACCTCCTGTGAGCAAACAGGTATAGCAGCATGCATAGTTCCCTTAGGCATAGGGAAAGGGGGATACACTATTATGGTTTATTTGTAAAGTGAAACATACAGGACCCCTATAAGCTCATACTGAACCCAAAAAAACATATACATATACAATCAAATATATTAAAAATTATATATATGAAAAATACATACAATAAATGTTATTTTAGTTAAAGATAGATGAAACAAGCAGATTTATGGGTCTTTCAAAAAGGATGCCAGATCAAAATCGATATTTAGACCCAATGGGGACAGGGTTTTCAAGACATATATCCAGTAACTTTCTGACCCAATGGGGACAGGGTTTTCAAGACATATATCCAGTAACTTTCTATTTTGGACAACATCCCCAGCCTGTCTCCCCCGCGCCAATTCGGTTTTAGACACACAGCACATCATCGATGTATCTCTTCCATAGCACCAGGTTTGCACCAAATGGGTTGGAGGTCCATATGTTGTCCTCCTCCCATGGAGGTCCATATGTTGTCCTCCTCCCATACGGACATGAATAAGTTCGCGTAACTTGGAGCAAACCTGCTGCCCATCGCAGTGCCGCATGTCTGGATTATGGGTTAGGATGAACCTGATTCCATCCATGATGAATGCCCTTAATTTTTCATCTACAGAGTCATCTTTTTCAGAATTCTTTTTTAGACTACCGCCAGGGACGAGCACCAATCCAAGAAAGGTGGAAAGGCCCCAGAAATCAGCTAGGGAGACAAGACCAAGCAAAGGTAGAAAGGAAAAGGTCAAGGCTGGAAGAGTCAGAGGAAAGAGAGGAGGGTCAAGGAAGAGAAAGAGAAAGAAAAAGCTCAGACAGAGGAAGGGACTGGTAAAAAGTAATGTTTTCAATATAAGTGATGTTCAACTGCAGCAAGTAGAACTAGATGTCCTTTCCAGGGGTTTGAATTTTGCTCCGGTAAATGGACCCAATATGTTCAACACATTCGTAGATATCCACAAATTCGTGAGAAAAATCACCTTAAAAAAGTATTTTATCAAGGACGCCGTCAACAACAATAGGTCAGACTAAGAAATAATAAAAAAGCTATTTATTGTTGAACTCTGGATGTAGCTGTCACACACCAATCCGGGGGGGGGGGTAAAATCGTTGCCCTACTCACAGAATGGTGGATAATAAAAGGCAACAGGACTGGAATCACTGCAACGAATCCAAGATGGCGGCCGTGGTTCTAACAGGAACTGACTGGGGTAATACCAGTGCGTCATAACGCTCCTTGGATCTTTTTTGTTGAAGCTTTTTTATTATTTCTTAGTCTGACCTATTGTTGTTGTTGTTAGTAGCTTTTTTATTATTTCTTAGTCTGACCTATTGTTGTTGTTGTTAGTCTGTCTTGTATGTTTTATGTTGTCAGTGTTATATGTTTTTATGTCCCCATATATTGGCATACTGCACTATAATTATTTCTTTTTGTTTTTCATATACCACGTCACGTCCTGGAGAGAGTGTACAATTGCCCACCCATCTCTATCATCCAAGGACTTTGATTTGGACTATTCATCATATGGTTTGATTTCATTGTTTGGCGCCGACATTGTCTTTTTTTCTATCA